>JAJJMC010019771.1:1585059-1655009 GCA_023531435.1 Papaver californicum
AAAGATTTTATTTTAATGTTTGTCAGAGATATTTTGCTTTTAGTTGAGAAGGCAATGACATGAAATGACAATACACTGACTACATAATAATTCAAAGATTATATTCTAACGTGGGGGTGGACGTGGTTTCACAGTACTAGGGAGAACAATTAATACAAAAGGATTAAATTCATCCATAACCCTTAAAATCTCGAAATGAGGTTTGTATTTGAATTCTGAACGTTTCCATCTAACCCATTCTTCCGTAGATCTACGTACAACGTCATCGTCTGTTTCATGCCTAACACGAAATTCATTAACCTTGGCAACTAAAGAAGAAAATTGAAGTACCTCCTTTTTAATACACATATAACGAACAAAAATCCCGGCTCGGTTCCTGTTGTTGGGATTTCCAGTTTCGGCACAAAAATTCACATGAGTTTCTTCTAACCATTGTTGTGTCATCACAACGTTCAACCAATCTGGTGTTCCCCTAGCTGGATAATGCAAGACAATATTTCGACATATCGATAAATCTTCTTCCAGTGTAAAATTCTCTGCATTGAGGTTCCAATTTTCATAACCACCCATTGAACGAAAACTGGAGATTATAAATTTTAAATGAAAATCTAGGATATGGAAGATTGAATATAACTTGAAAGTCTCTCCCTTGGTGAAGTACTTATAGGTAGAAAGGATGGTGAATTGGATAAGGTAACCATGTGTAAAGGTAATAAAACGTTCAAAAATTAAATATTAAAGGTTAGGTCCAACGGTAACAAAACGGTAAAAGTATGGTAACAAATGTTGCACCATTCAACTTCTGACAACCAACTACGGACCCTAAGAAATCAACAATAAAAATAACATATAAATTAACAATAAATCAACATAAAATTAATCCAAAAAATTGTTATTAGTGAAAACCCTAAATTTAAAATTGTTTACTTTAGCCCGAGTTGGATATAGGTGGAACAAATGGAGGGAAAGTAGGCCGGACAGTAGGCCGAACCTTCGGTGATGATCTTGGAGGTGGAGTAATAGCATATGAAGCAAAAGCCATCGGTTGTTCTTGACGGGCTTGGGTTAGTTGTCTGCTCAATAAAGAATTCTGATCTTTAGTAAGCTAATTTCGGCGGCTGCCTGCGCTCGAAAAGTGTTGAACTCAGCTTCCCTAGCGAGGATGTAGTCCATCCTATCCTTTGTTTCCGATAACGTAAATTGACGGAACTCTTGGGTAAAAGTAGCATAGTCTTGCACCATATCATAAGCCGCCACCTGGCAAAGAAAAATAATAAAACTAAACCCGAAGAAAAAAATAATTCAAAAATTGTCACTACTATTTGTTCCCCGAATTCATCAAATACTTACATAAGGTAATTGTTGAGGAGGAGGAATAGGGACTTCATCACGTGGTCGTGGGATGTTGTGTTTGATCCGGTCTCCCGCATATCCGTAGGTTTCAACCTCCCAGTCAACGGCAGTCACATATTTGTTGAGGTTGGTGACATGTCGCCAATATTCAAAAAATACCCCGTAATCCACCACACGCACGTATTCACTACAGTTGCTGTGAACTGTTGCTGTCATGTTCTTCATGTCATTATCACCGTAGTTGGAAATTGAACTAGGCGGGTTGGCGGGAATACCCCAACTCGGGTTGTTCTGCCTGCCCTGTCTCCCAGATACATATTGTGCTTTATCCAAAAAAAAATAAACAAAATAAATAAACATAAATAGTTTTAATGCATTTGTTAGTTAAAAAATTCTGTACACGAAATAAAAACAACCAAACTTACATTGCCAAGCCACGTAAATGTAACCCTTTGTCCCGAAAGTTCTATTGCTTTACGACCAGTCTCTTCTGGTATATAGTTAACTGATGTCAACCAGGGTTGCCAGCAAACGTCGTCAACTGCTAACTGATTCAGTTCAGTTCTAGACTTCATGATATCAACACCCTTCCGGCGTGTCCCTAACCACCTACGATATCTGGGCCATTCATTATCGTTTTGGGCCCTAGTTATGGTTGGACGATAAATACCCAGATATTCGTAGCCCCAAAACTGGAACACAAATTATTTTACCAACAGTTCACAACATCAAAATTAAAATTATGAAACTAAAATTATTTGCATAATAGTTAATAAATTACCTCCAAATTTGAAAGGGACCCGATACTGATTTCTGTCCCCTAGACGCCGTGGAGAGACCAGAATACAATTTAGATAAGGAAGGTCCGCCCCAGTCGAAGTTACTTACTGCATCTAAATTATCAAAGGCAGCCAACCATCCTGCATCAATGTATGTTTTTGCATTTGGGAAACAAAATTTGCCCAAAGCATACATATAAAAAGCCCTCGCCACTTTATCCGCAATCACACTATCATCTTTCGTCGCCTCCAATGTGTCATTATCAAAATAGGAGCTCAAAAACTTGAGAGTGATTGCACCTGAAACCCATTGTGGTGGAAGACCTTCCCTCTTGCATACCGCACTGTCTTTCAGTTCAGGAAAGATATTCGCACGGACATATTCAAATTTATAAAGTTGTGGGTCATAAGGGATAGAGCTACCAACACCGATACTAAGCCCGGTCAACATAACCCAATCGAGGGGAGTGAACCCAAGCTCCCCAAAAGAAAAATGAAATGTGTTCGTAGTATCCCAAAACCGCTCGATAATAAAATCTGTCAAAGCGTGGGACGAATCTACAACAGGTAGGGATAGTAATCTACCCCAACCTCCGCGTTCAATTCTAAATTGAACCCTATTACAAGTATCACAAATTTTCTTGTAAGTCTTTAAAACAGATTTCAGAGAACCTCGGTGATCAAACCTGAAGTCGACGTTGGTGGAATAGGTTATATTGGTAGAAGCATGTTC
Source organism: Papaver californicum (assembly GCA_023531435.1). Taxonomy (NCBI): domain Eukaryota; kingdom Viridiplantae; phylum Streptophyta; class Magnoliopsida; order Ranunculales; family Papaveraceae; genus Papaver; species Papaver californicum. Next base: position 1,587,925 of record JAJJMC010019771.1, read on the forward strand.
GTTGCTATCTTCCACCACAGTGTAATGTTGTAACCCGGGGACATCGACATACTGGGGGCCCATTGACTCTGCTGCCGATTCCTCCGTAATTTTTGTTTTTTTACTCGTTTTCCTTCTCCCGACCCATCTCGAAACAACATTGTCAGACATCTGTACAAAAAATTGAATATATCGTTGGGTTGAAAATTAGTATATCAAAAAAATGCATAAACTTTCAAAATTAACCACAATTACACACTTCTTAATAATTCCAACAATCACCCAAATCATAACCAATGTAATTCAAGTAACACAACTCTAAATAATTCCATACAAATTTCTTTTTGAATTAAACAATTAAAATTTAAATCAAAATTAAACCAACATTATATTAAAATTAAACCAACATTAAATCAACATACTTCTTTCAACCAAAAATTAAACTTACATCCACCATATTTAAGCTACAACATATTGTTATTGTATATTAAATTTAATTAAAACATATTTTAAAACCCTAAATAAATTATAACACAAATACATAAACCCTAATTTGCTAACCCAAATTTGTATGCACCAACAAAACCGAAAATTACAATTATGGGTTTATAGTATAACAAGTAAATAACATGCTTCAAACTAATTTAACATTTTAATTATCTATATATGAAATTAAAACAATGAATTTTATTATTTTAGGGTAGCAAATATACCTTGATATTTGTCACTTTGCGGTTAGAAAGTAGTACAAGTACTTGGGACGAGGTGATGGAGTGTCGTTGACGGACAAAAAACAGGTGAACAACGGCAGCAGGGGCGGGCGAGAGGGAGAAAGAAGAGGCGATGAAGGAAGAACAGAAGGCGGTGAAGGAGAAATGAAGTTTTCTGTTGATGAAGTAGGGTTTTTACGGATTTCATTGACGGGCTCCTTACTACACCCTCGCCTGGCTTTAACGGGCTCTATTCTACACCCTCGCCCTATATTTGGAACACACGCGTGACACACACGTGTGGAGCACGGAACGCCAGAAAGTCGCCCCACCGGACGAGCTCGTGCGGGATCGCGAAGGACAATGGCGTGGTTCTAGGACATCGCTTCAATTTTTTTTTCCCGGGCTTCGTTCTACAATTTCTCTTATATGGGGCTTGGTTCTACAATTTCGCCCGTCTTTTTGAGCGAGCTTCTAAAATAGGGCTCCGTCTTAAGCCCAAGGCTGGGGAACCGCCTGACTATCCACCGTTGTTTTTTGGGCTGACCATCGATCAAATTTTTAGTCATTTGATCGATGAGTTTAGTCTAACGATTGTGGTTGCCCTTAGGATTTTGATCTATAGCAAGTTTAATTGAACATATATATACACAGATATTTATGATTTAACTGATTTTTTTTCATTATATGTTTTTCCCGTATTCTCGGCTCAAATGTTTGTGATTAAGCCAAACGCATCCTAAAACAAACTTTTGTGCCATGTCATCAAAAATGTCAGTTGTCAGATATATAAGATCTAATGGTTATTATATTTTGTCAGATGATTTTATCAAAACTTTTTGCTAATAGATCCCCATCGAAAACATATACTATGTAGCATTCAATGTCTAAGCCTTTTTTTCATTAAGCATTGATCAAACAAACTTTAATTATATACGGCCAGTTTCCTTTTAATTAGCCAAGAATTCATATAATAAGAAGAATATTCAAGTAATATCAATTAATTTTTGTTAACTTATATTTCCGTATGCATGTTAAAGTTCAATATAATAAAAAATAGTTGTATTGGAAATAAGCTTTGTTTGTTTATTACATTAAAAATAATAATTTTTTACATTGAAAATAAGATTTGTTGTTTTCAATAAAAAAGAAAATCCAGTAAAATAAGATAAAAAAATATGTTTTCCAATACAAATGATTGATGTTTTAATGAACCTTAACATGTATATGGAAATACAAATTAGCAAAAGCCTTAATTTATCTTTATCTTCATCTTCATATTCTTTTTGTTGATCGCCCTCACTCAATTTCCACTGTCCTCTTATGGATGTCACCAAGAGGAAAAAAGGGTTCTCTTAGACATCAAATCCTCTTTAGAAGATCATTCGAATCGTTTGTATTCACAACAAAAAGGCAGCAAATATCAAAACTGCTGCAATTGGCATGGAATTCCGTGTTCCATAAACTGTACAAGTACTAATTTATTCACAGCCAAGGACAAAAGATAAAAGGTGTTTAAAAAATTATAAAAATACTAAGTTATCCTCGCTAGTTCAAATTAGTTTTATATCCTTAAAGCCTAAAATTATTCTTATTTTAGCCTATTTTTTTTAATTAAAAATATATAAAGAAAATAAAGAAAAAAATTATAACATTTTTAAATAAAAAAATAATAAAAAATAAGCTATTGTTTCCTTTAAATTTATTTTAATAACCATATATAAAAATACAAATAATTAAAAACAAAAATTACATTGTATTAAAATAAAAAAGGTTAAAAAAAAAAATTGAAATAATAATAATAACTTAACTAATCTAACAACTAACATACTTAATTAACACTATATATCAAGGGTGTTTCAACCATTATGAAACTAGATGGATAACGGGTTTCAGATAGTATTTTAAAATGATCCTATTTTTTTTAGATGGATACTAGTGAAACAATATCATTACTAAAGATTAAATTTCTAAAAGATTAGGGGAAACAATATTGTGAACTAAATTCTATCCTATCATGATATAGGGGAAAAAACAATCTCCTAGAAATTTGATCTTTAGTTCATAATATTGTTTCAGTCCATACAGGTTTTTAATTCTGCTTAAATCGCTGATGATCTGGACCAAACAAGCCATTGTTTTGGAAATTAAATCATCTTAATTAATCGAAATATCCTTAATTATTAGGCTTCTTATTAGTTTTGGAAAGAATATGTCCCGATATTATACCACTCAGTTGGAGATATGTCCTCTAACGGAAAAAATTAAGGAATATGTCGCAACCATCCAAATGGACCGTTAAATGGAAAATTTTTGCATGTGTGGGTTTACACATGTGGTCAACTTTCCACTTCTACCCTTAGCTAGATCCTACGGTCCGATTAGAAGGTGGTGGACACGTTTTATGAGATTACAACTTCATAACACACATGTAGATGGCACGTTTGTTAACTTAGTGTCTTCTCAAAGAAGAGAAAAGAAGTAAGAAAAAAAATACAGCCAACATCGAGAGACCGACAGAGAGGAAACTGAAGAAAAATGGAGAGATCGAGAGATAGAGAGAAAGGGTTTGATCGAGACAGAGGGTTTGATTGAGAGATACACTGAAATGGAGAGATCGAGAGACAGAGACAAAGATGATGGTGTGACTGGAAATGGAGACGACGAAATCGCAATCGCAACTGTTACAGAGAGAATGAAGAAATCAACCTCAATGGGTACTGGAAACAGATATTAACATCAAACCCCTTTCTTTTTATCTCTATATCTAACATATTTTGTGTTTAATTTGCGTTTACATGCTACTTTTTTTTAGGTTTTTTTTGAAATTGAAATTAGGGTTTTGATGTTACTGATTTTGTATTTAAAATAGATGATTATGGATTTTAATCGACTTTGTTTTTGATATTCATGCATGAATGAAAGTTTTGTAGTAAACAAACTAAAACACATTGATCCAGGGAGTGTGTTTAATCTACAGCTCCAGCTCCAGGTCATGGATAACTTGTAAACCATATTCAAAATTCAATGTCTGGCACATTGAGTTTTAGATATATGAGATGTAACATTTAACTTGATTTTTCCTATATTGCCTGTAATCATGTCCAGTTCATATATAGTTTTGAAAATTTTGGAATTTTCTTTCATTTCTGGGGTTCAGGACCTTCAGACATTCTTTGGTATCTCTGCTGCACAGAATGGGTATCATCTCGACCAGTCTTTGGTATCTCTGCCACCCCTGTTTGGTAAACCAGTCAAGGATTTAGTCTTAATCATAATGAAAGTATATGAAAGAAGACCAAACTAATGGTTATTACATTTGAATCGATGAATACTAGCTTCATGTGTATTCTGTAAGGTGGCGGGCCAGTGAAAGTGGTGGTGTGCTGGAATCCCTTGGATATAAAGAAGGTTTCAGAGTTGATGTTGATGTTCCAGAGGGCACATGGGCAGAGGCTCCAAGCTTCCATGACATTCTTATCTTGAATACTGGCCACTGGTAATAATTTGTTTCTGTTTCACTAACCGACGGTTGGAAATGACAGTTGCATAGTGGGATATAAGATTTGCCTGATGTAGTTATTGTGTTCGTAGTGTTTCAGTTTGTTTCTCTTGTTGGAATGACTTACTCATGGCATATCTTAGTGATATTTAACATTGAATATGCATCTGTTTTCTTTTTTCTCTTGGTAACACTTTACACATTTCTTACAAACTGTAATGTCTCAAAGAAATTTCACATCAATATTTTCTCCAGATGTGTGTTCTTGCTAAGTTGAAGATAAGAGAATGACCCCAGTTTGAGTATAAGCTTATTGCATACCCGCTGAGGAACAATCCCAACATACACGGCTATTCGTGTGATCAAATTAGTAACCGTCTAGACAGGTTCATCCAAAAAACTGACACAAATTTTTTTGTCAACAAAACAGGTTTAAATTCACCCAATTTGATTAACAAAACAGTCAAAAAATTTTTGTCATTTTTTTAAAACTAAGGGGTAATAAGGTCATTTCGAGAATAATAGGGTATTTTATATTTTCCAAATTTTCTAAAAATTTTGACCGTTAGATCATAGATGACACGTGTCGACAATCTACAAATTTGGGACTTGTGGGAATCAAAATTATAAGACAGGGGTATTATTGTCCAAATTTGACACGTGTGGTCTCACACATGTGCATTTTTCAGCACTTAACGGTTAAAATGGATGGTTAGGACAAATTCTTAATTTTTTTCCATTAGAGGACATATCCCCAATTGAAGGGTATAATTTGGGACATGTTCCCAATTTTCCTTATTTTTTAAAAAAGTCTTCTTCACCAAAAACACTAAGAATCCTAAAATCTAATTGAAAATCAAACCAAATGAAAAAAGTCTAGTTTTGGTCCTACTATTGAACGAGACTCGATCTTCTAAACGCAAATGATTTCTAAAAAAATCTTCCGATCACAGATAAAACCCTAATTTCACTTGAAAATCATAAAGGTTTATATTAATCTAATCAAACTTATAAAACTACAATTCGACATGATCAGTAAGTATCCATTGATCGACTTAAAGAAAAAATCATCATCAATTACAAGAATCAAATGAAACAGGAAAAACCTATATATATTTGTTTCCCTTTTTTTTTAATATACCGTAATGTAAATCTCTTTTAGCAAACATGGTCCTAAATAATGACCGTTATTATCTATCATTTGCCGAGTTATATGAAAGACCGTTATGTCAATATTCACACTGTTTTCACGGCCGTTTTTAAAGTTTTGGTCGGAATCTCCTTGTTATTTTTTCCAAACATAAAAATCGGAAAGAAATGGCTTAGATTTCATTTACCAAAACCAGGATAAATTAAAGAAAAAGAAAGAAAAACAAATTGAGCCCAAAAAGATAAAGATCAAAAGGCAAGTTGGTATGGTATATTGGTATGGATAAAATTCATTATCGTCTTCTTCAAAGCCCAAAACTATATGCCTTAAGAATTTTGCAAGTGGAATTTTAGTGTAGTCTCTTGGGTGCCGCTAGGATCAAAATATGCAAGATAGAAAATAAGAATGGAATTCAATAAAAGTGGGTCTACTGAAACATGAAACGGCAATACTTTTTAGAATCTTTTTAGAATTTCTTCATTTATCAGTAGAACTCGGACAAAATCTAGTTTGTAAGTCAGCAGAAATGAACCACTAATCTTTTTTCGTCACGCAAATAATTTGTCACGGTAGTCTCTGTCGGTGAATTATGCGCTGCTGACTCAGTATCCTTCATCCTTCCAGCTTAGCATCTTTACTTTTATCCGTTCACATTCTTCTTATCATTTGGATATATATTTTTGAGAATTGACTCATGCAACTATGCTAGCAAAAACATCAATGTTGAAAAAGAAGTGGTCCTCAAACATATAGCATTTTCAAGTGATGATATTTACATTTCTTATCATCATCAGTTATATAAATAATAATTCTATCAACGAAAGATGTGTCTCTATCTTTAAAAGATTTGCTTCCGCCTCCTTTCTCTTTCTATAGAAAAGATTTTTAAAAACTTTTGATTTTTATGGTGTTTTTTCCGGATTCTGTCGTTCTTCCTTAAAAATTGGAGAGAATACGGTCATGGCACCGTATTAACATTATGGCTAATGTTTTTTTTTATCTGAATTTTGTCTTCTACATTATTTGGTGACCAGAGTGAGTTTCGGGTATTGGTAGCCTTTTTCAAGGGTAATCGGTATTAATACAATACAAACTCTATGGTTGATACTTGATACTACCAAAATGTACAATTCGTTTTACATAATTTACTCTTTTTATGGGGATATTTGGTAACCATTATTATAATGGATTATGAGCCCATAATCAATTATTCGTCCCATAATCCATTATATAGGTGTTTGTTAAAATTTATAATAATTGATTATTTTAATTATAATCGAAAAAATTCATTATTTCCATAAGTAGAAAAAAGTCATTTATAAAATTATCATAATCAATTTTTTTCTTTTAACAAAAATAAATTAGATTTTTTTTCCTTATTTTCTTTAAACTATCAAAAGAGAGATAAAAAAACAATAGTGGATTAAAAATATATATTTAGATCATCGTTCTTTTCTCTCCTCTTCAAGAACATTTTTTTTAAGATAATCAATTATCCCAAAATGATATTTGTTAAAATTTATTATAATAATGATTAATATCATAATCATTTTTCAATTTATGATTATCTATAATCATAAATGATAATGATAATTTTTACCAAACATCCCCTATAAATCGGTAGAAAATAAGAAGAAACCGAAGATTGAAAAACTTTGTCCACAGGTATTGCACCCAACGACTGTACAGTTAGATGAAAATGGGAGAAGAACAAAAAAAAATATAAATATGTATTTGTATCAACCAGTATTAATACCTATATTGCAACCCTTATAGGTCGAATGTATTTGTTCTTAGGGGTATCATACTGGGTGTCCAAATTTTGAAACTGTAGGACACCAAATGATTGTCCACTTGTCCACAGTTTGTCTAAAACTGATTGAAACTCGCTTGCCAACTTGGTAAACCTTGAATCTATATGATCTTTTTTTATTGTAGGCCAATGCTCAAAATGATAGGAATCACATCAATCCTCTGTATATTTGATTCTTTCACAGAATTATGAACATTTGATGATATAAGACATCTCCAAGAAAGAGGTAATAAAGGTTATTAGCTTTCTTCTTTCGGGGCCAAGAGAACAAGGAACCTATTGCTTTTTCCAGGAGGTTAAAACTTAAAATTTTAATTTATAAAAAGCTTTTCAAAACCTGGTCCCAACATGACATCCAGAGCTTTTGAATCATATCTTTTTAAGAGAGGGATTCTGGACGCAACTTGATTTTCTAATAAAAGAATTCTCGACCAGTGGGCTAGTTGCAGGAAACTTGACAATTGATAAAAAAAGAAAGAAAAGAGGTGGACCGTTGGACTTGTATTTTTGGTGCAATGAAGTTGTTTCTCCCAGGGCAGTAATACACAACGTCTTCTTGTTTCTATACTTGTTTTTTTTTTTTTTTTTTTTTTTACATATTCAACAACAAGCCAGAGTTGGAGACGAACACTGTGTGAAAAACAACAACATTTGAGTGGAACTTAAGAGAAGAATGAGTAGTTAAATGAGTCATTATCATTCAGTAAATACTTTTGGTTTAAGCAAGAGGAGCTAACATTTTACCTTGGTTGTTGATATGCAACTATGCAAGTGTACTAATCTTAGGTAGAGATTCTTCGGTGAGTCTGCACTGGCTACTATTATCTATTTCGTTGTTTCATTTACAAAAGAAGAAGCGGTTATCGATATCTATTTCGTTACACATAAGTCAGCGCTAGTAATATCAATGTTGTTGTCTTGATCGATGCGTGAATCGTGAATCTTTGTTGAAATGGATTTGTGTAAGCATCATCCTTTCGAGAAAGTAAAATTCCATCGCTCCCCTTGCTATTCAAAACTTTTAGAGAGAAACTTACAATGACAGGAATATTGTTTAGCTTGTACAGAGCTTGCATCTCTAACTTCGGAAGAAGGTTAACTGGCTTGAGCTATTAAATTATCCGTTGGATGATGCATTTACTGATACTGCTTTGTACATCAATTTTGATATGTATAGTTGAACTAGGCATATCTCTTTGTACATCAACACTCGTGCAAAAATATTACCCCGGCTCGATGGACTTGATTTGTATGTGGTTAGCTGTAGGTAAGAGGAGTACATCTGCCAAAAAAACAAAAAAGAAGCTCCAGCATTCCAGTCAGAAAGAATTTTATGCTGGTGGAAAGTTTTGATATTTTGAAGATGAAATTAGTTGAATGGCCAGGCCATATACCCTTTTAGCCATGTGTACGATTTTTAATAGCACAAACACAGAGTATAGAGACGATCCTCCCTTTCATCGCGTTGGAAAATATTCATCAAAGAATGATGATACAAAAGACTTAACCAAATTAATAAAATTTGGAGGAATTTTTTACACTAATCCATTTCCCTTTTGCAGAAATTCATATATGACATGTGCATAATCAGAGCCGGTCCTGAAACTAAAAGAGTTATGTGTAAATTAATTCTAAGGTCTTTTATAAAGTTGGTTTTATTTTTTAACTCTCAATAATTTTATAACGACGATAAATAAAAATCATCGACACCAGAGTTTCAGTGTAAAAATATTATCCTAACATTCTTTGACATTGGTGTTTTCTTTGGACTTAATTTGAATGGGGTAGTTGTAAGTGAGAGAATGAGACCTGTAAAAAAACAAAAAAAAAGACTCAGACATCCAAGTCAGACAAAATTTCATGTAGATGGGGAAGATTTGATACCTTTTTGGAGATGAAATTAGTTGAATGGATCATACCATGAACATCTATTAGACCGGTTGCAAATATCCTTTTAGCCATGTGCACTAATTTTTGATGGCACAAACACAGAGTATTGAGACGATCCTTCCTTTCAGCGCGTTGGAAAATGTTCATCAAAAAATGGTGAAACAAAAGACTAACCAAATTAATAAAATTTGGAGGAATTTTTTACACTAATCCATTTTCCTTTTGCAGGAATGTCATATTTACACTGTCATATTCATATATGGCATGTGGATAGTAAACACGCCAACGTTACTACTAAGATCATCTATTATTATTTTACTAGTTGCAACGAATATAAGCATATCCAACGATCCAGATTCTTATGCCTTTGTATATTATCATTTTTTTGATCATTGTATTGGTAGTGAAAATTTCCGATTGTGAACATTAAAGATCATGTAGAAGATCTAATGGTCACAATCAATGTTCACAATATGTGAGTATGAAGTAAAGATGAAAACAGTGCAGTGCGGAAACATAAAAGCATAAATATAAAGAACACTTAATCTGATTATTTGGTACTCATATGAGTTTGTGATTGGTTTTAGTTTATCTTATGTCAGGTGATGACTAAGATCATATTTTAACCTTTCTCTAGTAAAGGTTATCTTTATGTTGTTCTCTTGTTGCAACAAGCAATAACATACACAGGGAGAGAGCTCTATTATTGAACTTGTGCTTAATGATATATCTTTGTGGGGAGTGTGGTTGTGAAATTCAAATGAAACGTTATTTCTGATAATTTTGTTTACTGATAAGTAACGAAATCAATTTTGTTTTAGTTAGACTTGTCGAATCTAGGAAAGTATTACTCTGGTTAATAGCTTTTCTTATTGGTAACTAAGTTAATGCTGATTTTAGTTTAGATTACCAAATTTAGGAAAAATTACTCCGGGTAATTGTTTTTCCTGATAAGAAGTTAAGTTAATTTCGACCTTAGTTAACTTTTTGAAGATGGTATGTTAGACCTCCAATTGGCTTAGACTCTTACAGGTTGAATCAAGTTCTTATGAACTTGTAAAGTTCTTTCGAAATGCTTGCTGTCTTTCGTCCTTTGTCATTTTTCATGAAAAAAATGGGGACAAATATATGGAGTATAGAGTGATTCCAATCACTTGAGAAAGAACATATGTGTTGTAAAAATTATATATCTAACAAAATAAAGATAAATTATTGATTAAGGGGGAGAAACATATCATACGCTGTAGTATTCACATCCTATGAATTGAATAACAATTATGTTCCGGTAAAATATATGCCTAGCTCACTTGAAGATTAGATTTGTTGTTATTCAAATGCTTCAACAACAACATTCATTTTGAATATTTGTAAATCAAGAAGATGTTGTTGAAACTCGGATCAAGCCTATGATAATAAAATATAAAGATTATAATTGTTATATTAATTCTTGTATTCTCCATATGTAAACAGCTTTGTCACTAAAATTGACTAAGAGGGAGATTGTTAGAGCATTGATCGGTTGAACCCACCAACCATTGGTATGTCAAGTTTGGTTGTTAATTTTTCTTCCAAAAAACAAAGTCGCTTGAGTAGATTACTAAAGTCAACTTCGTTAGGTTAGACTAGGAACATGGAAATGTTAAGACTTTCTCTAGTTACTCTTGAAGACCTGAAAACTTATCAAACACAAAACGAAGACATCATCTCTTAGTTCAAGGTTAGTAACTGCAAAACTTGACTTATTCCTTTGTTGTTCATGCAATTATTTATTCTTTGAAAACATAACATGCGAAGTTATAAGTGCATAAATTATATATTATTAGTATCAAATCCATGTTTATATTTGCTATAATTCTTGCATGTTATCTTATAATATGCTTGTTTTCTAATTTATGTCTTTTATTAGGTGAATCATCCAAAAATGAGCTACAAAGTGTTAGAATGAGCAAGAAAGTGAAGTACTACAAAGGAAGAAGGACCAAAGACCAGGTGGAACTTGTCCAAATCCAGGATTTCTTGTCATAATTTTTTAGATACATAAAATACTAAGCCAACGCAAAAATAATGAGGTCATTCCGAGTTCGTATGAAGAAATTATGAGCAAAACAGTGAAACCAACTTGGGTTTGGTTTATGTTGGGCCTGCGCGGGAAGAGAAAGAAGGGACGCGTTTTGGGCTTACATTGGACGTGAAAATAAGGGTTTTTGTTGATTTGGGGAGGTTAAGCGTCCTAATTGGATAGGGATTAAGAGGAGGTGTTAATATTTGAGGAGGTTAAGTTTTCTACTTGAATAAGGATCAAAAGGAGGTGAAAATATTTGATGATTATTAGTTTCCTAGTTGGATAGACATCAAAAGGAGGTTATAAAAACTTATATAAAGGAGAGTCTAGATACAAATTTCATATATAATTTTCTCTACATCTTAAACCTAAGGTTTACTCCTATAGGTGATACCATTCATTGTTCTTTCTCTTCTTCTTATTTCCTTGTATTATGAGTAGCTAATTCTTTTATTAATTATGGATGAATTCAATGTTCTAGACGTAAAGCTTAATTAGTTTTATAAATTTATTTGGAGTTTTAATCATTTTCGTTTTTTCCCCACTATATCTAGGGTTTATGATCGATTTCCAGATTGCTCAAATGTACAATTGGTTTAATACTAGTAGAAGTTATGAGATAATTGTAATAGTCTCTTAATTCTTTACAAAAGTAGAAATCGCAAGACCTTCAAATGGATTATGTGGAGCAATTGCGAGTGAAGACAACACCAACAAGTGATCCTTGAGCTAAGAGTTTAACTATTGGGATCAATCTAAATTCTAAAAGCCTAAAGCATTCGATTGGGTTACACCTTGAGTGAGCTACTACTTGGTGGTTCAGACGAATAGAATCTGGTAGTCGAGAGCTTCCATATCCAGTGATAAAAGGAGTTCTGGGGATAACACTGAGCTAGCTGTTATTCTACGGTTGGTGATGAATGATTCTAACGAGAGATAGATAAGTATACTACTCGAGTGAACGTTTGGAAACGTCGAATGACTCCTTAATCATATTCATTTCTTATTATCTTTTTATTGTTATTTTAATTAACTCACAAACCCCCTTTTTAAATATTTATTCTAGTTTTGCTAACCAAAATAACATATCAATTACACAACTCTTTGTGGGAACGATCCTTACTACCGCTATATTACTAGTTAATTAGTGAAAAATATATTGATTAATTTGTTGCACTTACGATACGCATCACGAATTATGTTAGTTACAATGAATTTAGTATTGGTGACTTGTTTCACTATACATGTGATCAAAGTACAAAAATGAAAGATATACGTTAGTTGCTTCGACAACTTAAAGTATATGGAGTTATGAATACTAGTTTATATATCTATAAACTCTGTGGTTATGACATTGCACTAATTGGTAACTTGTTATTATTTAGTGCGTTGAACATCTGGGTGAATCCAAACCTTAATAAATATGTTTGAAAGCAATTTCAGAAATATAATTTAAGGAAGTAGACTTACGAAACTTGTTTCAAGGTCGAAATCAGATTCAGGACCGATCCCAGGACTGATCCTGAGTGAATCTAATTTTTGTTTTACTTTAAAAATTAGTTTGTTAATCTTCATGGGCTTTTGCAGATAAATTATATCAGTTATATTTAAAAGTTCATTAGAATTTCGCATAATAATTTGAACATGTGCTAAACTCTAATTTCTTAATCTTAAAGAATATATCTTTGATACTCAAGGCAAGACCCCAAGATATCGATTTTTCAATATCATATTTGGTATCGAATTATATGTTTTCCATTCCCAGAGGTTTGAATATCTCTTGCAAACTATATCAGTAAAGTAAATGTTATGTGCTAGCTAATCTTAGTTGTCAGACTAAGAGTAAAATCGAATATGAGTTGGATATTACTTGGTATTTGCTAATTTTTGAAATATATTATTATTGTATATCTTGAGAATTTTTGAAATTGGTAAATAAAGTATTTCCAATCAATGCCTTGGTCACAACATTATAAATATGGAGTCTTGTATTCTTACAAATTCATCCCTTAAAAACCTTTTGTAGAGTGTGAAAAGCCAACTTGTTTAAGAGATATGAGTAATATAATTAAATGAAACATCTTGCGTTTCCTTTTGTTAAAGTCTTCTTTGGGATCAAGAAGCATCTAGTGTTATCGTTGGTGGAAGGATAGATTGTTACTTAGTTTTCGGTTAATTACTTGTGTTTGAACTAACAGTGCAATCATCTTCAATAGATCAAACTTTTTTTATTCCAAGGTGATTTTCTTCAGCTATAAAGCTATTCAAGTTTGTTTGAAGATTTGACTAGTATAAATCTAAGTGATTGTGGATATGTAAGGTAGAACCATTAATCAGTCAATGTTAATAGACTTCGTTCTTTGTGGTTGATCAATAACGGAATCAAGTTTTTTACAACGGTTATTTTTTAAGATTAAAGAATTGAAGATTGGAGACTTGAAGACTTGAAGACTTTTCTTTTTGACTATGATCTTTGTATGTGACTTTATATAAACTTGATTTTATGGGGTTACACAAGCAGTTTATTTTGATAAACATCAGTCTTATAGAAGATCGATCTACTCTTCAAATTTATGTTTATACATTTTCTAGTTATTATTGGAACAATTTTATTCTTTCTAAACATTTTGGTTAATATCTTACTCATAACTTCTTCACCAATTAGAAGGAGAATTGGAGATAAGGGATCTCCCTTCTTCAAACGCGTGCTACAAGCGAAAAACCGCACAGGCCCACCATTAACCATGATCAAAATTCTGACAGAAGAAAAAAAGTTCATGAATCCATCTACAAATTCAAAGATATCCCAAAGTGGTGCATTGCTTTAAATAGGAACTCTGAACTTATATAATCATATGCCTGATTTATGTTTAACTTTAACCCCACATTTCCACCCATTATCTTCTTCTTCATTTCATTTACCATTTCAGAAGCCAATATCACCTGGTCATGAATACTTCTACTCTTAATAAAAGCAGAATGTTGGCATGAAATAAGCTTACTCATCAGAGGTCCCCTTCTAGTAGTAAAAATCTTACTGAAGTGTTTAAAACTAAAATTACTAAGTCCATTGAGTCAAAACTGGTTAGCTTTCTTAGCACCCTGGACTTTAGGAATAAGTACTAAAAAATTAGAATTTAAACATTTTGGAATGAATCTCCTCTCCCAGCAAAATTGAATAGCTTTCACTAAGTCACCTTGAATTATATCCCAGCAAGTTCTGAAAAAAATACCTGAGTAACCATCTGGTTCCAGGGAGCTATCAACATCCATATCAGAAACAACTTTCTTTATCTCTTCACTAGAAGTCACCAAAAGGAATTACATCAAGCATATGTTAATCTTCAGAAGTTATTACCACAAGTATTTCATCAAACACAGTTTCAGAAAACATAAATCTAAATGTTGGAATTTCGGTTGAAAATGCACAATTAAAACTTCTAAAATTCTAGTTTGATCAGTCACTATATTCCCATTCTCATTTTCATTTCAATGATAACATTTTGGGACCATCTAATACTCATATTGGTGTGATAAAAAAGAAAAAGAATTATTAGCTCCTCCTTCTTTGACCCATTTAGTTCTTGTTTTCTGCCTTAACATAGTATTGAGATGAACGGCTCTACTATTGTAAGAATTTTGAGCTTCAACCATTTCTTTATAGGCAGCTTCATCATCAGGTCTTGAATCAGAAATAAGCATAGTAGAAGTAACAAAGTTTCCAGCTTCCTTAAGTTTCTCCTGAACATTACCTAAAGCTCTCCAATTTCAAACTTTTAAAATAACTTTAAGATTTCTCAGTTTGTTTATGAAAATAAAGGCATATGCCATGAATTTCTTCACTCCAACAATCTTGTATTACTCTGAGAAAATCAGAGTGCTTTATCCACATTTTTCTGAAATCTGGTTGGAGTATTAGAAGGTTTCGAAATATCATCACAACCACCAAATAAAGGAGAATGGTCCATTACCACCCTGCAACCAACCTTATACCCCCATTTATTATGCATTTCCAACACAAATTATTATGAATTTCCAACATTTAAGGTTATGAACCACTCTATCCAACTTACAAACTATTCTTTTACCACTAGATTGGCAGTTTGACCATGTAAACTTCAACCCAGTACTAGGGACTTCAAGCATACCACAATTATTTAAACATTCATCAAAATCCAACGTAGATCTTCTATTTGGACTTCTACCACCAATCTTTTTCTTCAGGGGACAAGACAACATTAAAAGCTCCCAGCATAACCTAAGGAACATCTAAATCACTCACCAGCTCCATCTCAGTCCAGCGAAGTCTTCATTGCACAATATCCACATGAACATGTAGATCCCAAAGCACAACCAACATCCCCAGCAACCATTTTTTTACACAACTTTAGGAGTAGCAATAACACTATTTTAGAAAAGCCAAATATTGCCTTTTATTTTTCCATTATTCGAACTATTAATAGTTATGTCAATCATACCTGCCCAATTTATTCTAGTGCAGAGAAATTCAGAATATCTCACTCTTGGTTCAGCAATCCATACAAAAGAGGGAGTAAATTGTTTAACTAAAGAACGTAGCTTATTTTTAGCTTATTTTTAGCTTCAGATCTCCTAAAGACTCTTATAATGCAAAATAATATTTTCTCTGTTTCTAAAAAAATTGTTACTATCATTTTTTTATTTTAATCTAAAAATAGGATAATTTAAAAAAATGATAATAACTTTTTTTCTAAAACGGAGGTAGTATCTTCGTTTAGTTGTAGAATTAGAGTTTTTAAGACTTTCTTTTTCACTATTACACCTCAATTTTGCCTTCACCGGAATAAAAGTATTAACAATTTTGGAAAACAACAAACTTCTAAATTTTTTCAAACTTAAGGATTATAAAACATGTTAATCGAGTGATATTGACGAAGATAAAATAAATCACCATGATTGAGATGAAAGTTTCGAGAGGTTAGAAAGAAAATGGAGTTACATTGATCAATATATTGGTAGCGTCTGCAAGTAAAAGATCTTGAACATAAACAACTTTCAGATAGTTTTTGTAATTTTTCATTTTTTTTAATAAGCCATTTTTTATTAGTTTCTCTAGCTCTTGATGCTAGCTATTCCATAAAAATTAATTTGTAAAACAATATTTTAAAATGATTTTAATTTTTATTAGGGTTCCAATCGGCATCAATAGAGGTTCCAAATTTGTGCACCCTCGTTAAACCGGGGCACACGTTACGGCTCTCTCTGTTCGCTCAAATTTAGCTCTCAGTGGTTTTACTTTTCTTATCATTCTTCTTCTCTTTCCATAAAAATTTGGTTTAAAACAAAAAAGACAGAAACCAGTACAAATTAAAAGTTAAAACCTTAGTCAAGCACTTTTTTTCCTGCTCTTCCTTGAATGTGTCTTCGATCTCCATTCTCTCCAGAGTTTCTACATGCTAATCAATAGAAAGTGGAAATAGATGATGCAAAACCAAAATCTCTATAAAACAAATTAAAAATGCTACATGTATATTCCAACCCTAAAACAATTTTAAGCTTTTAAAATCAAGTTTTGGTGCAGCAAAATATCAATATATCAAATTTTACCAATAATATCATTACTAAACGGTATCGAAGATTTAAATTGGGTTTGAGAAATCGAAAATTATTTGAGTATCAAGTATTTTTATTTTCATGGATGGATTGAGAAAAAATTGATCCAACAACAGTAGAGAAAAAATTGATGTTTCGAATTTACTTTTTTTTTTGTGATTAAATATACTGCGTTCAGACTCTAGCAAACTCTTATCTAGGGTTAAAGAGATCAAATTTGTTTCAACAAGTTGAAGAAATATTTAGAATGATTTTAACATTAAGTCCAGCTAAAATAGGTGAAATTATGATGGTAAATGAAGAGAGAGTTTGATTTTGATTAATCATATGGAATGGAGAGGGCTGGAGATTTGAATTAAGTTTTGAGAGAAATGACTGGAAATATATATGTTTCATAATTTCCAAAATGAATAAAGAGAAAAAACGAGATAATAAAAAAAGAAAAGAAAGAAAGAAGTGCACAAATTTGGACTCTTTTACACTGAGATTTATAAAACTATTATTCCCACAAAATAAAGAATTCTGAAAATTTGTGTTCGTGAAAACTCCATTTAAGCCATCAACGAGGTTTTACACATAGAACTATAAAACCTCTTATTCTAATAGAATGAAGAATTCTGAAAATTTGTGTACATGAAAACTCCATTTAAGCTGTGTGTAAAAGCTCCACTTAAGTTGTGTTAACATAGGAAAGTGGAATAAAATAAGTAAATACTTCTTCTGCTGTAAATTAATTATTATATTAATGTTTTGTATAAATATTAAAAAATATTTTTATTTCTATAAATATCTTACACTAATATTTATTTTTTTAGGTTTAAATTTCTAATTTTTCTTTTTAAAAATAAAGTTTAGAAAGTTAAAATAAAATCCTAATACGTATCCAATTTTTTAGTCATATAACATCTCATTGATCCAATAATTTAAAATGTTTCCTCGAGATACTATGTCAATTTTATTCCGTTTTTTTCTTCGAAGGGGCATATTCCTAAACTCATGAAAATATTTATAATGAGATTCTATATGGGCAGGATCTTTATCGACAAAGATTTGCTAAGATAAGAATACGTTTCAAATTTTCAAATCTAAGAGCTCTGGGTAAGACGATACGAAACTCCTACCAGTTGAAACATTCAAAAGAATAACATAAGCCACAACATAGACAAGAACGAGAAACTAATTACCAAATTTCATTCATCATACTAGCATGGAGGGGTTCTATGAAAAATATTTAAAAGTAAAACCTAAAGACCTAAACAGAACCAGAGATCAAAAAAGAAGAGTCTAATTCTCACGAATTAGATGCCAAACACAAAATAACCATAATAAAAAACCAGAACATAACTTAAGACCCCACCATCGTCATAACATCAAACTTTAGTTTCTCCAGTTTCCATCAGAGTCACCACCACCTCTGGAGTAACCACCACCATATCCACCGCCATCGCCTTCACGGCGACCACCATACCCACCGCCACCGCCTTCACGGCGACCACCATAACCACCGCCACCGCCTTCACGGCGACCACCATAACCACCGCCACCGCCTTCACGGCGACCTCCATAGCCGCCGCCGCCGCCACCACGACCACCGCCATATCCACCACCTCCGCCTCCTCCACTTCTGGATTGAGCTTCGTTGACGGTGATACTCCTTCCATCAAGAGTCTGTCCATTCATCCCTTCGATAGCTTCCCTCATAGCTTGCTCGTTGGCGAAGGTTACAAATCCAAACCCTCTTGATCTTCCAGTCTCACGATCATTAATGATCTAACAAAACAAATATAAAAAATAAATAAAGTCAGTCAAATTCATAATTCAGATCAAATATCAAATTAATTACAAAAAATAATAATCGACAGAAACATGTGTTTTGGATAAACGTCTCTGTAAAAAGAAAGACGAAATTAAACATACCGTTTCCGGTGATTCAATTAAAGTAACAGAGAAACACAGTTAACAGAAATCCATCGTAAAGAAGAAGAAACATATAGTAGCATCACAAGAAAGAAGAAGCTATCACAAATCAATCTGATTCGATTTGATCCGATCCATCGCAATCGACAGATCTCTGCGCTACCTTTGATTCGACGATTTCTCCAAAAGTACTGAAAGCTTTCTCGAGAGCTTGGTCATCAGTAGCCCAAGCTAAACCACCAACGAAACATCTGTATTCAACATCTGCAGAAGCCATCTGAATCAACACTGAAAATACGAAACCCTAGAAAAAAGAATTTTTTAGAAAAGAGGGGGATAAAAGAACCAAACCCGCCTCTGTGATAGCACAGGAAACAATGTACTACCTAACTCTCACTTTATAGTGTAAAATCCTTAACCCTATAGTTCTCTAACTATGGTTAGTTTCTTGTACGCAGAGAATCCAGAAGAATAGATAATTGTTTGGTTTTTAGCCTTTTAGGTACAACTAAGGTTAAGTTTAAGTTAAATAAGGCTAATAGATAATGCCGTGTCGAAAGTATGGAGTCATAAAAACGACATTTTTAGGCTCAGAAAATATTGAAAATCTAGAACTCATCCAATGAGTGTGATGGTTTGGGTCCTACTATCACGTGATAGGTGGTAGATGTAGTATAAAATTCGGGCCTTCAGTAGTTGGATCTGTACCCACCTAGACAAAAGAAGTGCTTAATTATAAGCGGGTTATTAGAGCAAGGGCTATACGTCCTTGTAAAACGAAGGAGTGATTAGTTGAAGGAATATTTTTTGTATCATTGGACAGTGGAAAAAAAAAAGGCCAGCTGATGAAGTTTTCCCGTCTAGCTTTTAAACTTAATATTTTTTATAAAAGAATAGTCAGACGGACGAAGTTCTTCCGTCTGGCTTCCAAACATATGTCATCCGTTGGACAGACCTATCAAAGTCGTTGGATGAAACTTTTATCCAGACGAGGGAACTTCACCCGTCTGGGATCCAGACGGTTGATGTTCACCCATTCATTGAAAGCTGCTGAGAACTCCTTCGATTGAAGGAGTGGGTGATAGTTTTTGAGTGAAAGCGTGTCTTATTTCTATTCATAGTAGAGTCTAATTAGCTCTTTTTGGATGAAACTCCTTCACTTTGAAGTAGAACACTCTACCCATAACCCTTGCTCTTAGGCCAAGCACTATGATGAGGCCTTTTGCTTCGCTATAACTTGATTATAGCCAAGCAAAAGAGAGGTCCAAAAAATACTACTATGGGAGAAATCCATCGTTTGGTTTTCTGAGACGAATATTGAGTTTTCGTCCAAATAGTGATATACAGATACTCAGTGTCCGTCCGAGTCCTTTTTTTTCTTTATTAAGTATTTTTTATAGTTTAAAAAATAATTAAAATAAAAAGAAATTGGAGAAATAATAGGACAAAAAAGAAATTAGAGTATATAAAATAGTTAAAAGAGAAATATTAGAAAAAATAATAAGAAAAAATAATAAGAAAAAATAAAATAATTAAATAACTAAAAGAGAAATATTAGGAGTTAATATAGGTGAAAAACCGAATTAGGTTTTATTATTAATACGGATACTCGGTCTTCATCAAAAATCTGACGGATACTCAGTATCTGTAAAGTGCTTTTGTTTGAAGGATATTATCGCTTGGCTATAGCTAGAATCAGATGTGTGCACTTTACTAGCGAAGCCAAAGCTTTGAGTCAGATTCAAGCCAATCGATGTCCCATAATAGTTGCCTTTCGTTACATTTAAGATATAGCCAAACAAAATAACCACCATAGTGTTTGGCCTTACAAGGGATGCTTGTTCTTTCTAATGAACGATTTTTTGGGGACCTCTCAGGATTTGAGGGGACCATTCCCTCATTTTGAGAAGGTCATTATGAAGTATATCCTAGCCCTTTTATTCATATAATTTTAGTAATGGCCAAAATACTTCACTTAGTTAAAAGTTAATAATTTGAGTTAGTTAAATTATTTGATTATTTGTTTTAGATTAGA
The DNA here is from genome assembly GCA_023531435.1 of Papaver californicum. Classification (NCBI taxonomy): domain Eukaryota; kingdom Viridiplantae; phylum Streptophyta; class Magnoliopsida; order Ranunculales; family Papaveraceae; genus Papaver; species Papaver californicum. The sequence continues at coordinate 1,608,575 of JAJJMC010019771.1, forward strand.
TTAGATTAGATAAAACATTTGATTTAGAGAATTAGAATTATTGTGAGGAAAAAGAAGAAAGAGAAAAAGAGTTTTTGAGAATTTTTTTTGAAACCTAGGATTGACGATTCTTAAATTTAAAATGAATAATTCTAATGCAAACTCTGAGGAATTCGAACCTTTAAATCTTAGAGTAAAAAAAATATTTATTAATCTTCACAATGATCCGGTAATAGATGATTTGTTAGATGGTGAATGTGTTCTTCACCAATCCCAATCTCAATCCTAAAATGATGGTTTTTACGAGATTAACGAGTATCACAACGAAGAATATGAAGATTATAATATTTAGATACTCGGGCATACTTGTTAATGCCTTTTTGTTGCTTGAATTGGATTAAATTTACTAAATATAAAATTTTATAATTTAGATTCGGCAAGCTCGGTATAAGTTCGGCTAGGACAATGAAGAACACATGTAGCCGAACTTTGAGTTCATGGAGTTAATGAAGTTTTAGACTAAGTTCGGTACATTTTGGATGAACCAGTGTAATGTTCGGCTAGTTCGAATCTAACATATTCCTAGCTGAACTCTTAGTTATAAACTAGATGGAACTTTTAGTATAAAGTTCGACACGGTATAGTACTAATGGTCCTAGCCGAACTTCAATGTTCAGTTAACTTGAGAAAAATTGACCTAGAAGATCTTTTTGTTCGGTTAGGTATGTAATTGGATTTTCTAACCAAACATTTCAGTGTTTTGCATACCTTTGAATGTTTATCGACCGAACTTGAGTTTCTTAACCGATCTTTTTGTTCGGCTAGGTCTGTAATAGGCGATTCTAACTGAACATTATTTGTTACCACTTGGAAGTTGTTACCAAAAGTATTTGTATCATTATGAAGGTCTAATACAAACCAAGTAACGAAATTCATAACATTCTATTGAAGGAAAAGGCACTACATTGAAGGAAACGATTTACAATGAAGGAAAAGACCTAACGTAGTTCATAACATTAAACTCGAATAGTTATTATACATCGAAATACTCTACATTTTCAACCAAGACTTGATAGCATCCATAATGCCTGAATTTGTTTTCATTGTCCATCTTATATTGGGCTTCAGCTTCATCCATCTGGAAAAAAAAATCAATAATAAGTTAGTATTATGTTTAAATCGGATTTGATTAACATATGATTGATATATACTTACTATTTTTGAACTTTCGAGCTCCGGATAAGACTTTTTCATGTCGACCAAATTCGTTATAAAAAACAACATCGATCATATAGCATTCTGAATCTTTCCCTCATGTTTGTTATTGATTTTGATTTTTTATTGTCGTTTAACGTCACAAAACCCTAAAATACCCGGTTCCAAAAATTATCTAAGGATTGATCTGTGTTGATGTTTAATTGTTCGTCATACTTTATGACCATCGCACATGCACGAACTACGGTAATATCTTCTTTTGTGGTGAATTTAGTAGCCGTTTTTTTTTTATGACAAAGAAATGAGAAACAATTTGAGAAGTGCGAGGATATTTTTTTAGAGAAGTTTGAGTATTATTTGTAAAGAGAAGTGTGAGGATAATTGTTGTGTTAAGAGGTATTTTTATAGGTCATAAATACCCAACGACTAATATATGATCTCAAATTTCGAGAAACTAGTCGTTAGCTGAAGGTTCAAACAACTCATTTTTGAAACCCAAAAAATGTTCGGTTAGGAAAATATATTATCTACCTAGCCGAACCTTAAAAATTTCAGAGAATAACATCTAAGTATGAGGTTTGTTAGCTCTATAATTGGCTTTACCAACCGAACTTTCTAGTTCAAACCAAAATAAAAAGTTCGATCAAGTTAAAAAAAATATTCGAGCCGAACCTTTCTCTGTTTTGCATAGCTTTTACAACTTGCCAACCAAACATTGGTTTCTTAACCGATCTTTTTGTTCGGTTCGGTCTGTAATGGGCTTGACTAACTGAACATTGATCTGTTACTACTTAGAAGTTGTATTTTGGATTTTAATTCGACCAAAACCACATCGATTGTTACCAACAATATTTAAATTAAGGATAAAGGTATAATACCAACCAAGTAATGAAATTTAACATTAACATGAAGAAAACGACATTACAAATAAGGAAAATACCTAACGTAGATAATAACATTACATTTGAATAGTTAAACGATATTGATATACAGGTCCCTTTCTTTCAATACTTTGTAGCATTTATGACGCCTGAATCTTTCTCCATACTCTTTCTTGTAGTCAACGACCAAGAGCGAACTATGGCAACATCTTCTTTGGCGGTGAATTTAGGAGCCATGGTTTTTTTTTAATGATGAAGAAATAACAAACAATTTGAGAAGTATGAGGAATGTTTGTTGAGAGATGTTTGGGTATTATTTGTAAAGAGAAGTGTGAGGATATTTTTTGTGGTAAGAGTTGTTTTTATAGGTCATAAAAACCCAACGGCTAGTGTATGAAACGGCTGAAGGTTCAAACGGCTCATTTTTGAAACCAAAAAAATGTTCCGTTAGGGAAAGCTTTTATCGACCTAGACGACCCTTAAAATTTACAAAAAATAACATCTAAATACGTGGTTCGGATAGCTCTATAATATGATTTAAATCAAAATAAAAAGTTCGGTTAAGTTTAAAATTTTAATTCGAACTGAACCTTTCTATGTTTTTACACCGAAACTTTTGTTTATCAGTCGAACTATTTGTTCGGTTAGTTATGTAATAGGCTTTACAAACTGAACTTTTTAGCCGAACTTACGAAATTCATTAACTAAAGATTCAAACCAAGTTACGAAGCATTAATTTCAAATACAAACCAAGTTATGAAGTTCATTAACTAAAAATTCACAACCATCTAATTGTACTAAAAAACAAACATATTGAATTCATAAATAAAATGTTTGAAACACCCATTCACCACGATGACGACTGCGACGAACTCTTTTACCATATCTCAGACCAGAATGTTGTTCTTCCACTTCTTCGTCAATTTGAGTCTCATCTCCACCTGGTTCTATCGTAGTAGTAGCAGCCGCACTTGAACCTTCCCCTTGTTGTCGAATCCTCTTGGGCTCCTTGGCCTTAATTGGATCCACCTCATTGTTCGATAGGACTTTGTTCCATTCATTGTAAAGGTATATTTGTTCTTATGTCAACATCGGCTCTTTCGTGCATATTCTAGCCATCATTTTCTTTAAGAGCTTCTTACCCGCCTTAACCTATTCAAAGTTATACATAAAAATACGTTATTTTAAATCATACTTTATAACACGTCAAAAATTATAAAGAGAAAAACTTTATTTACTACACTCTCAAACACCTTCGCCACATCTTCTCCGTAAGTAGGCGTCTTCCTGGTTTCAACTTCCTTATCATTCGCCTTATCCGCCTTCGCTTGAATTTTTTTATTTATTACATAGGGTGAGTAATACCTAGATACCATTATGTGTACCCTTATCCAATGGAACTTTGGATACCCTCTAAAGATATACACTCATCTTCATCAATAAGGTAACCATTCATTATATTCCAGTGATCTGGCATAGGCTTTGGATCATGTCTGGGCTTAAAGAAATTCTCGGTGTTCTTTGTTCCCCTATTCATCAATCTAAAGTTTTCATGCTCCACAATTGGTATATTCTGCACACAAGAAAGCTAGAGTAATACTCTTCGAGGGTTGTACATCGAGTAACCGCCTGGAAAGAACAATGGGCAGTAGTAAGCCGCGACTTCCAAAATCTCATCATCAGAAAAAAAGTAGGGTGAAAAGTTACTTCATTCATACTTACATCTTCCAACACCGCCCTCAAATGTGGCAACAAATTCCCTTTAGCCTTCTTCTGTGCATGCTTGAACACGTACTTTCTGGCCGTCGGCTTCCCATAACCCCAACCTTCTTTTTCATCAGGAAAATCCAACTTAGAGAAGTGGTTGTATACCCACACATATGGGAAAAAAATCAAGATTAACAAAAGTTAGGTTATTACACAAATTCAATTCTCAAACGAACAATAAAAGTTTGGTTGTATAAAAAAGGTTCGGCTGTCAGTAAAAAGTTCTTCCATAAAAAAAATTGCTTCTTGAACCGAACATTTCCTATTTTGAACATTCATTCATCAAACATATTTATACAAAATTGATAGGTATGGGTATGTTGAAGATTACCTAAAAGGGAGTGTAGTAGCCTGAAGTATTAATTCGGTTAGCGCTCCTAAGTTGTTCTTGAAGGAATGCAAGGACCGTATTGTCCCAAGAGTATTAATTGAGAACATCGAGGGGATTCAAAAGTTGGAGATAATTGGCATCTACCATATTTCCAGAAGTGCCGGGAAAGATAAGGCTCCCTAGATTATACAACAAATAAGAAATGACATGTTGCTTAATCTTGTCATTGTCCATCACCAATTGTCCTCTCTCTACCTTTTTTTCTTGTCCCTTCAAACTCCCTCTTCAAAACAACCAACTTGAACTTCCTCAACTTCTTCAAGTAACGCCATTGTCATATGTGGCCATTAACTCCCTACCATGTTTAGGCTCCATAACAAAGCGTCTGAACTCCATATGGGTCTTACTTCGGCTCCACCCTAGCGTCTTCTGCGCTAAAACTTCTAGATCGTCAAAACTCATCTTGTCCTTATAGCCTTCAGAAATAAATTTCTGATCCACTCTAAGACCCGTGATCCTACGTGCGTCGTCAGGAGTGATGCACATCTCACCAAATGGGAGATACATGGTATCCGTCTCCGGGTAGAACCTCTCGACAAATGTTGAGATTGTGACATTGTCAAACTCGGCGTGTTGATTAGCACTAAATTCATACATTTTTACCGCTTAATCTATATTTCTTAGTGCCCTGTTTTTTATACTAATTTTAGTGTTTTAGTTTTTAACAATTGTACCGGTAAAGTACTAGTTACAGAAAAATAAGGCTATGGATATAAATTTGGACACTTAAACTCATGTGCTACAGTTTCTGTTGGATGTTGATGGACGTGGCTGCCAAGAGTGGATGGGATTGTAGAGAGAAGACAGGGGAGTTTTGTTTGGTTAGATAGTAGGGTAGGTGGCAGACAAGATATTGAAGTAAAGGCCAGGAAACGTGGGTGAGCTATTGAAGTAAAGTCTGGCTAGGCAGATAGTATAGAGAGGGTACAGGGGCTCTGAACATCACGTGTAGAGATTAGATGGAGTTGGCGTCCTCTTTTAGTGTTGTGATCTTCTGTTTTTGAGATAAGATAGGTGGAACTAGAGAGAATGGACGGATGATGTGAGGTGATGTGGAAAAGGAGACATTGTCTCTTATTGATTTGAGAAGTACGGGTGATTAAGACTTCACGTGATAGAAAAGAAATTATGTGAGGTTTTGGTTGAGGTGTGCGGTTAGGTCTGGAAAATGGGTGTAGGCTAGGTGATGATGTGAGCGTCAAGAATTGATAAGGAAAAGAGAAGAAAGAAGATGGAAAGTGGGACATGCCCACGTGCGGTTGGTTATAAAGAGAGAATTGAGTACAATTTTGGGGATTCTTTTTGGTTTTTCTTATTAGCTTTGGTAGGCGGTAGGGTTAGAGAGAGAGGGGAGGTTTTCTTTTTAGTAGACAGTACCTGACGGCTGCGTCAGAAAAAAAAGAGGACGGCTACGTCAAGAGTCCGGTGTTTGTATAGAGAATAAAGACGACATCTTTACGGAACACTGGTTTAATCCTCTCTACTCTTCTTTATTATTTTTATGGGTTTTAAGAAACCCATCTCCATGTCTCACTAATTTTGTGGTTAGGGTTTAATGTTGAAACCACTTAAAGTTTAGATCAATTAAATAAAGTATTTGATACAAACTAATATGATTTGAATAAAATTAGTTCCATGATTTTTTTATTGATTTAATGGAAAATTAGTTGTTGCTTCACCGGTTCTGTACAATACAGCAACCTATGAGCAAAAGTAATATGATAACAAATATTTTTGTCTACTTATTTGATATTTCATGCTTGGGTTAAATCCTTAGATGGGGTATGCTTAGAAGAGCCATATATTATTTGTGAACCTATAATTAATTTCATATTATTTTCTCGCTAACGCAATTAGATGGTGTATGCTTGAGACTTAGAGCTTTTGATGCGCCATGCTTAGGGCGTCCCAGTGATATTTGCGACTCTAATACATATAATAGGTGATGTCGATAGAACGAACAATAGATGAATATTCAGGAGTTATGTTTCACTTCAGTAATTAAATTGAAATAGTGGCGGATACTGAAAACCCTGTTTATTGTTTCTCCCATTCGATTTATTTTATTAGTTTAGTTTATTTTTCTTGTTTTAACTTTATTCTAGAAATCCCAAAATATTATTCTTGATTAGTTGATTAGAGATATTGATTGCAGTATTTTTCCGCTCCCTGTGGGTTTGACCCGTACTTGCCGTTGTCTGCATTGTAGACACCATGCGATTGCGGTTTATTTATATAAGGTATTCTAAAATCCTATCAACTGTCATAATGGATAACAGACCATAATACACATGATTTGACTCTCTGCACCACCTCTTCATAGTACTAATCTTCAGTATCCCATGCAACCTCCTTCTGACTATTCAAGAGTCGATTCGCATTGTTATGATCCTATAAAATGAACATGACATAACAAATATTATATTAAGTCAACATAAGTCGGAAAGTATATTTATAGTTAAGATTGAATACATGTCTAGTAGATTTTGGCAGCCCATGAGTGTTTGTATTCGAACAACACTCTGTCTCTATCTTCTGGTGTACCATGAGGTGGGTCAGTAACATCTAAACATAAATGATCATCAAGAATGTGTGCATATCTAGCACAAGTTTTCTTAGGCGTCTTCTTATCTTTAACAACAACAAGAGAAAGATTTTGTTATGGTTCTTCCTCTTCCTCTTCTGAGTCATCTTCTTCTTCCTCATCCTCAACTTCCTACTTTATCTCTTGGTTCACTTCACGGATTACAACTCCCGGTAACGACCCCGATCTCTTTGTAACTCTAGTCCCACGTTTACTTGCCCCTAGGTGTTTACCGTGGAAAGGGTTGGAGTTCTAGTATCTATCACTGCCATTTTCTTACCTTTCGACTTGCCCCTAAAAAAACAAAGAATACTTAACTAAATTCGAATAAGAAAGCATAAAGTTCGGTTAAGAAAAACATATTATCGATTAAACCGAACAAAAGGTTCGGTCAAGAAACAAAATATTCGGCTAGCATACATCCAAATATCCCTAAAATAGGGTAATGTTCGGTTGATTTTTTTTTTAATCTGACCAAACTTTTTTATCTAAATATGGACCAAAAAGTTCGGTTGAAAATGCTAATTATCGAGCTAACCGAACTCCAAGTATTTCTTCTCAACAAAAAAGTTCGGTTCAAAAATCTTGAGAAACAAAAAGTTCGGCTAACCCTAATTATTTTTTTCTCTCAGACAAACTGTCTTGGTGTTCTTCCTTACATAAAATTTTGTAGACTCTAAATGGTTTTAATAATGTTCCTAGCCGAACATTTCACCGGTCCTACATTTTGAACCCTAATTTTCATGATTTTTACTCGAATCAACCATCAAAATCGTATTAAAAAAGGGGGGGGGGGTTCTCGGGAATTACTTTTTAATTTTCATGTTGGAACAATCAAAATTTGGTTCTCTCATTTGGGTCTCGATTTCGGGTTGAACAACCGGTTCTTCAACTTCTTGGTTATTTGGTAGATTCAGTTGATTTGCAATAGCCGCAATCCCAGGATTAGATTGTACATCTTTTAACACGAGGCATTTGTATACTACAAGATTAATCGACGATGAAATTCGTTTATGGATCGACAATTAATCGTTTTTGAAAGATGAAGAGGGAAAAGAGGATAAGAAGAATTTTCAAAAGAAAAGTCGGTTAGGAAATGATAATGAGAAGAATAGTTAAGTTTTTGTTTTGTTTATGTATTTGATTTAATATTAGGTTAATATATGATTAGGTTTAGGTGGTTGTTAGATTAAGATATGTTTAATAAAGGGTAACTTAGTCATTTCCTCATATTAGGACACCCCATAGCTTTGTAGGACGGATGGCCTAAGCACGGAAGGGTCCCCTCAAATTCTGAGAGGTCCCCAAAAAATCGTTATATCTAAGGACCTCTTAGGGTTATACTATTTACTTAGAGATTTCTGATGTGGATTGTAGATGTGGTAAGAAAGGGTTTCAAACTCTCGAACTTGTGAAGATTGATTTTAGATTTAAAAACTAATTTTAAACTAGAAAATATACACAAAATATGAAAAAAATATTCACAAATACTGAGGTTATGGATTTCACCATTAACCAATTAAAGTGATTCAATCTAATCAATATTCATGCAATTCTATACGTTTAAAGTTATTTTAATATGTTATAAAAGTAGATTTTCAAAGTAGCGATTGTAAATCGAAAGTATAGAATATCAAAAACCCTAGGCTAAGCATGCTCTATCAAAAGAAATCACAACTGCTTAATAAAAATCCTTAAATCAATTTTTTAATCAAAGCAAATAATCATAAAAGAAATTGTAAAAATCAATTAAAACAGAAATATACCACTTTTCTTGGAACAATGGATTCCTCCATCGTCCCAGCAAAGGAGTTTATCTCCTCATATTAATCACTTGCTCAAAATAATGGTTCACGGCTCAAAGTGTTTGCAAACGATGAAAAAGAGTGAAAATAATGAAAACATCGAGTTTGCAACGTTTATAAGCGTTGCAGACTCACTGTTACAGAGGGAAAAGTGTTTCATTGAAGATAAACATTGCAAAGTGAAGATAAATGTTACAAAGTTAAAAGCTTTAGCAACAAAATCTTTAACTTTTTGGTCGCAGTAACTTCAACCTTTTAGCAACGATTTCTTTATCTTCTTCATCACGATTATGAGCAGATTTTATGATTTTTTTGATTTTTTTCTTTCTGGATAGAGCCATCCCCCCACCCCCCTCCAACTGTCTTACAAGACCCCTATTTATACTATAACACCAAATCTCTCCAAATAACTCCTCAAATCTTCCATTTAATTCACACACATCTTTTCCATCAATGATATTTATTTTTTCGTGATTTGATTTTCTCTCACTGTTTATATCTCGGACATGATTTGCTTTATTTTCTTCTAATCCTGTTTTTGTTTTCTTGGTATTGTTTTGATAAGTGCATAATTTATACATTTTAAGTATCATTTCCTTATACTTATTTGCTAGATTTTGTTTGAATTACCGTGTGTTAGTATTACTTTTCTAGTTTTTGTGTTTTATTAGGTTACATCTTTGAAACAAGTGAAATGAAGCTTTACAAGAGAAGAATTGCCAAATACCCAGATGGACTCAGTCTATTCCAGTATTTCTACACTCCATCTTGTAGATAATTTGATTACGAATCCAACGGCGAAACAACGAAGTCATTCTGACTCCGTATGAGAAAGTTATGAGCGAAACAAGAACAAGGGGAAAAATGGTCATTTCAAGTGAACTACTGTTGGCACCCGGTCATACGCTAAGGGCTATCTGAATTCAAATATGGTTAGAGGCACCTGCTCATTTGCTCAGGGCTGCCGGGTTTTAAATATTGTTAACGGCACCAACAAGTTTACTCGAGGCAACTCTTTTATTTCTTCTTCATAATGTTAACAGGGAAGAGTTGCCGAGCTTTAAACGGTTTAATGGCCATGGTATGTGACTTGGAGGATTTAGATATTTGTGACAGAGAAATGGTGGAGAATCAAAACAGTTGAGAAGAATGATAAGTGTCTGTGAGTTTACGAGAGAATAGAGATCGGTGATGATGAATGCTGCTGCCATTGTGATCAGCGACTGATCATGATGATGGATTTTCGAAGGGTGAGCGAGTCTCGAGATTTGGTGGATCAGTGAGTAGCTAATTTTGCTGGAATACATGGGTTGAATGTTGGAGATGGGTTCTGGTAGTTAGAGACGGTGATGGTGAGTGCTGCAATGAACAGGGAGTTGTGATCAAACTCATGCAGTGAAGGTGGTCATGTTCTTCATGGCAGTTGATGGCATGATAGTGCTCGAGAATGGTTTGAGGTTGGAGTTCAAGTTCGATAATGAGCTTGGAAGTTGAGTGAAGGCTAAGTCCGTGAGATTGGTGATGATATTAACGGAGCTTTGCTGCTGGGATGAGGTGAGTTTATGGGTCTGGTAGAAGCTGATGATGTTGTTGCTCGAGTGAATATAGGCAGTTGGCTGATGAGGAATATTGACGGAGCTTCTGCTGTGTTGACTGGACAGTGATTTTCCGGGAGAATGGAGAGACCTGAAGTGTGTGATGTTGCTGAGGATCATTAGTTGATGAACCTGATGAAGGCAATTGGTCTATTATTGGCTGTTTAAGAGTTTAATGGTTGTTCGGTGATGTCTGGGTGCTTGGCCGTGAAGATAGGTAAAGTGATCTTGGCCTAGAAGTTAGCAAAGAGGTTATTTCAGCCGAAGTTAAGAAAGAATTCATCCGTGTTGTACACGGATTGGTAACAAGATTCCTAATTTGTTTCTAACTAAGAGAAGCGGCAAGTGGTTTCTATAAATAAAGGCCTACACACACGGACAACATATCCCCTGATATACAGAGAAGCTACACGGACAGTAAAAGGAGCCAGAGACACTTTTGGGAGGCAGAGAACTTCACGTACAGTCCATATCTTCGACGATTATCGGTTAGTTTGTGCTATTTTCTTAATTAATTTTCATGGATTTTGAGAAAGCCATGTTGGTCTAATTCCTTTGTTAGGGCGAAAGGATGAACTTGTAGAGATGGTTTTATTTGTGTTTCAAAACTAGGGTTTTCAATTATATGAACTAAATATCATTAATTTGTCTCTCTCTCAACGTTTTACCGTCTCGATGATTTTTCATGTTCTATGCCACGTATAGTTCATTGTTTGATTAGTAGAAGGACTCGTTAAAACCTTGTATGAAATTGTTTTATGAATATTCTTTGACTTTTTATGCCCCGTATACTTAGTACTTCGAAATTCTACTTTAGGTTGAGAACAAATAATTCTTTTAGAAATCGAGACCCTATATGACGAACGCAATTAAACCCTAATCTACAACGGATTCCCGGAACCTTAACGTTTTCCTCTTATTGTTTTTCAAAATTTATTAAATAATTTTAATTCATTAGTTAAATTAATTCTTTATAAATAAAACCTAAAAAAATATTTTAATCCAAACTCCTCGTGGGAACGAACCGTATTTGCTCTATTCTACATCTTTCGACACTGTGCGCTTGCGGTAAAACAAAGTCGGTTTTCCAACGCATCATGTTTCCTTCTCGAGAAGGATATACTCGATGCTGCTCCAAGAATATTCAAATCTGTCGATCTTGTTTATTATGTAAACACGAGATTCTCATTGATTTCGAGTTTCCATAATTTGTAAAACTCTTCCTATCTAGGCACGAGAATATTCTTTGTCATAACAACTTTCAAAACTTTCACAAAACCCATTAATCCATTCACGCAATTGGGAGATTAAAGTTCCCTCCAAATTCTGTTTTTAAAAAGAAGAAAAAGTGGGTGCCCATATCCAGAGTGAGGGTGCCTTTATAAACATGGGTGCCTTTAACAATTTTTTGGGCGCCTTTATAACCTTTTGAGCCGATTTTTCTAAAATTGTTTATTTCCCAAAAATACGTACAAACACATTAAATAACACAATTAGTACACAATCAAGCACTATCAATAAAAAGAATTGAGACAAATCGGACACAATGTGTCTATCAAATACCCCGAAACTTATTTGCTAATCCTCGAGAAAATCAAATCTAGAAAATAATAATCAATCCTAACTCACTTTCGCAGGCATCACGATTGCACTTAGCTTGTGCAACAAGCCTTTAAACTCATAGCTGTCCCTATCGGACGAGTTTTGTCTCGTGAGGGTTTATAAGAGGTATACCCACAAAACCTTTACTCCAAACCCTAGCTGCATATGAACGATTGAGGGTAAACACTAAACAATCTATTTAGTTGGAATACTAAATTCTTCGGCTCTGGGAATCGTTACCCTATATGAGTCCAATTGTACACGAGTTTGCACTCAGCATACTAAAATTCATACAAGAATTTAAAACTCTGCTTAGATAGTCGTTTAACCAAGATACTCAGAATCTATCAAAGGAAAATCACATAAAAAGATTTAGAAGATGGATGTGGACAAAATGAAGTTTGTGCATGTTGACTAAGGTGAACGGTGTTTCCCATATCTGTCTGAAGGTCAGTACCAGGATGAATCCTAATGGATTGAGATATGCTCCCACTGGTCTTACTCCTAATATCGACTCAGCTGGTATATACAAGGGTCCCAGCTGTCGATTTTTTAAAAATAAAATAATTATTTATTATTATTTTTAATTATACTAACAACTTGATTGGATCAAATGAATCCAAGCGCATGTTCCATATCAACATATAACATGATAGTTCTCATGGATCCTGCATTCGTCGCTTTCTTAGGCGACGAAGATAGAGAGAACACACACATATATTGCTATCAAAGTATCATACTCGATTTTTTTTAATGGTCTAAATAATACAATAATGGGGCTTGATCTCAAACACTCTACTTCACCCTGACGGCGATAACAATTTGATATTGGTGCCTGATAATTGCATAATTCATGCATTTTAAGTATCATTTCCTTATACTTATTTGCTAGATTTTGTGTGAATTACCGTGTGTTATTATTACTTTTGTAGTTTATGTGTTTTATTAGGTTACATCTTTGAAACAAGTGAAATGGAGCTTTACAAAAGAAGAATTGCCAAAGACCCAGTGTAGCTCAGTCTATTCCAGGATTTCTACCCTCCATCTTGTAGAGAATTAAATTACGAAGCCAACAGAGAAAGAACGAGGTCATTCAGACATCGTACGCAGAAGTTATGAGCGAAACAAGAATAAAAGGCAAAATGGTCATTTCAAGGGACCACTATTGGCAGTCTGTCAGACGATAAAGGGCAGCTGGGAGTCAATTACTAAGGGAACCTAGTAATCTCCTAAGGGCTGCCACCTATTTGAATCTTGTTAAAAGCACCAGCAACTTGGATCTGGGCCGTCCCCCTTCATTATCACGAACAAAGAAGAAGATTGAATTGCAGCCGTGATTGATCATGATCATGATCGATGTGCTTATCTTGGTTTGGATTATTTCTCGATCTCAAATGGATCAGTGGGTTAGTGAATTTGTTAGAAGACAGGGTTTAGACAGAGAACATGAAGAGGAACAATTTATTGCTATGATCAATCATGATGATGATTTTTGATCTCAAGTATTTCTCATTGAATTAGTGGAATCATTAGGAACTCTGGGTCCTTCTTAATATGGAGTTTGGAAGCCTGACAGTGGTGATTGACGGTGAAGAAGGTTAGAAGAAGAGGAATGGTTTTGATGTGATTATCCGGAGAAGGAGAACTTGATACCCTCTCAAAACATACCTGGACAGACAGAGCTCACGTACAGATAGAATTGACGAAGCCGGGAACAGGATTAAAGGGTTAGTTTATTTTTCTTTATTAATTTTTATGGCTCTTGAGAAAGTCATGTTGGGCTAATTCCCTTGTTAGGGCGAAAGGATGAACTTGTAGAGATGGTTTTCTTTGTGTTTCAAAACTATGGTTTTCAATTATATGAACTTAATATTAATTTGTCTCTCTTTCAAAGTTTTACCGTCTCGATGATTTTTCATGTTCTATGCCACGTATAGTTCATTGTTTGATTAGTAGAAGGACTCGTTGAAACCTTGTATGAAATTGTTTTATGAATATTCTTTGACTCTTTATGCCCCGTATACTTAGTACTTCGAAATTCTACTTTAGGTTGAGAACAAACAATTCTTTTTGAAATCGAGACCCTATGTGACGAACGCAATTAAACCCTAATCTACAACGGATTCCCGGAACCTTAACGTTTTCCTCTTACTGTTTTCCAACTTTACTAAGTAGTTTTAATTCACTTTTTAATTTAATTCTTTATAAAAAAAACCTAAAAAAATATTTTAATTAAAACTCCTCGTGGGAACGAACCGTATTTGCTTTTGTCTACATCTTTCGACACTGTGCGCTTGCGGTAAAACAAAGTCGGTTTTCCCACGCATCAGTGCCCCACCAAGTCACTTAGAGAAACACAAAAATTGTAAAATTAAAAATAGAAGGTGATATGGTCGAGATAGACTCCGAGATATGGTGACAACTATCATGTTTTTTCTAACACCTGAGCTAGGCATCCTTTTATGAATAGACCATTTTGTTGGGCACAATTCCTATAGAAAAAGAGTTAAGTTTCCATCTACCTAGAATGGTTAGTGTCATCCTGAATTGTTCACAAGTTTCTAAATTTTGGAGTTTTATTATTGCACTAAAAAGTGTATCCCTTACCCCCAAACTTAAATCTAACATTGTCCTCAATGTTCTAAAGATAAATGATTAAAAACATGAACAAGGAGACACAGTTACCAATCAAAGGAAAGGAGTTAAGGAAAGATCTTACCGTGTCGCATGAGCATGGGTTACCTACCAAGAAGTGCTAAGTTTAAAGTCTTCATCCAGACTAAGAAAGAATTAGTCACCTTATAAAATCATATAGCAATAGTCTAAACAACTGTGGGTCTTCTGAATAAAATAATGCTATCTAAAATAGAAGGAAATTGCAGCAGACCCAGAAAGTGAACAAACAAATTACAACCCTATCCCTATCTACTGTCTTGTTTAAGAAAACCAAATCTAGTTGAGGTTCAGGTTCGGGCTTTATGAAAGGGTCTAGATTTTTAGATTTTTATTATTTTGTTCGATTTTTTTTTACGCTTTTTGGTATTTATCTTCTGCTGTAGGTTTTGGGAACGGAAACGAAAAGAAATTGAGCCAAAGATTTTGGTAATTAAAAGAATTGGCGGTAAAGTTAAAGCTGAACGAACGTAGAAGAAGACAAATAGTTAAATTTTAATTTTTAGGATTTTTATTAGTTATTTTAATTTAGAAAACTGTATTAGGAAATTTTTGATTATTTTTGTAATTTTCTTTTAGTTCTGGACACTACGGACATTATTATTATTTTTAAACCCTACGGAAGAGTAGTATTAAATATAAACTGCACAGGGAAGGACGACAATTACTATATTGTCTCGGCCCCTTGGGTTCGTACACTGACACAGGAGTCAGTGGCCTGAGTCGACTTCAACGGTTCATCCCCCGTCTGTTACGGGTTCGATCAACCCACGAATCCCTTGCAAGTGGGTTTACTGTATTCCTTCGTATGCATATATGTTGAGGACCTGAATACGGATTTACTTTTCTAGTAAAGGGCAAGAACTGGCCATATAAGATAAGGACTCGGATTTCATCACCGTTTCCTTCTTGCCCGCTTTAGGAACACGTTACCAAACGCGAACCTAAACCTTAAAATTTTGACTAAAAAGAGACTGATAGGGTAACGAGCTTAAAGGAAACTCGTTCAAAAGGACTGTATTGGTTACTTTGTTAGCCTAACTCGAAGTTCAGGAAGATTATTTTAAGTTGATTAGAGCCGCCTTGTAACCCAGGGAAAAGTTGCCAAAGAGACAGGGTTATCAAAGCTCCTTAGAGCTTATCCTGTTTCTCTTCTATTTAATCTAATTCAGATTGTTCTAAGAGGTTTGCTAGAACTGTAACTAGTTGCCTTTCGAAAGAATAGAAGCTGGTCTAGAAACAATCTAAGTGGAGCCATCATGCTTTTTTTTTGCTAGATTCAATAGGTGATTTGGTTGAGTCAGCCTTGCTTGTGATTGTTTAAAAAAAAAATTCCCTTCCAATTAGGATTTTTTTTTTAGTATATGCCCAACACACAGGTAGGTTGGGATAAAGATCAGGATAATCGTCTCGTTAGAAATAATCCATTATTCATGGATAGAACCGATAATGAGGGTGTGGACCCTCCAGTTAAAACTTTGAGAGACTACATGTACCCGACTAGAGTCTCTCAACCGTCATGCATTGTCTTGCCTACCACAAAAGACCACTATGAAATTAAGACTAATACCATCCAGGCTTTTCCAAACTTCTATGGCAGAGAAAATGAACACCCTTACTCCCACATTAGAGAATTTGAGGAACTGTGTGGTACTTTGAAGATTAAAGACTTGACCGATGAATATTTGAAATTGAGATTGTGTCCTTGCTCTTTAAAAGATAAGGCGAAATCGTGGTTTGATGCCTTACCATCTTCATCCATCCATACTTGGGATGCGATGACTAAGTTATTTGTGCATAAATTTTTTCCTAGGCATAGAATCACAGCCTTACGTCAAAGTCTTAATAGTTTCTCGCAGCAAGATGGAGAATCTCTCCAGGATTATTTAGAAAGGTTCCATGAACTTCTGATGCAATATCCACACCATGGATTCGATACCTTGAAACTCACTATGATTCTCTACGAAGGGTTAAATCACAAAACAATGACCATGGTAGAATCACTATGTAGTGGTAATTTCGCTGATAAAACCCCTGAGGAGGGTTATAAGTTTTTGCATGAAGTATCTGATAAAACTCAGGATTGGGGGGCTAAGGAATCCATAAGGTCAATGGCTAGTAGAAAGGGGGTGCATAGAGTTGATATCGAATTCGACTCTGAAGCTAAAATAGCTTCTTTGACAAGAAGAATAGAATCATTAGAACTTATTACTAAATCTAGACCTTTTGTTGAGTGTGTGGACCAAATCGCTCATGACGATGGTGGAGAACAAGGCCATGCTGTCTACCAAGACAATCGTCATAGATTTGACCCGTATTCCAGTACGTACAACCAAGGGTGGGCAAGACACCCTAACTTTTCCTGGTCTAGAGGTCAGTATGAAGGTCAACCTAGTAATACTAATGTTATACGCAGAAATCATCCGGTCCTACTGATTCATCTAACCAAAGAGTACCTAGTATGGAAGAAAGTCTTAAGATGTTTATGCAGGCCACCCAAAAACAACTAGAGAATATGGAAAAGAACACTGCAAGGTCCATAGCAACCTTATAAAGACAAATAGGTCAGCTTGCTAGCCAAATAAGTGAGAGAGACAAGGGACAGTTCCCAAGTCAAACACAGCATAACCCAAAGGGGTCTTATAAGGTAAGCACACCTGGTGCTAATCCCTTAGATCATGTCCAGGCCGCCACTACCTTGAGAAACGACCGGGTCATCGATAACCATGTTAGTGATCCTAAGGAGAAGGGGACATATGGGAACCCACCTACTACTACGCAGGAAATACCTTTAACATAAAAAGAAACCAATGCAACTGAAATAGGTGAATCTGAAAACACTTATGTTCCTTGCGCCCCATTCCCCCAAAGGTTAGTATCCCAGAAGAAAGGAACCATCCCTAATGAAGTCTTAGAAGTGTTCAAACAAGTTAAAATCAATATTCCCCTCTTAGATGCCATTAAGCAGATTCCTATGTACGCTAAGTTCTTAAAAGATATGTGCACTGTGAAACGAAAATTAAATGTTCATAAGAGAGCTTTTCTTGCTGAACAAGTGAGCTCTATTATTAATCAGAAAACACCACCCAAATACAAAGACCCTGGTTGTCCTACTATTGCTTGCACTATAAGACAACATAAGATTGAACATGCTTTGTTAGATCTAGGGGCCAGCGTGAATCTCTTGCCATATTCTGTGTATGAGCAATTAAGACTTGATGACTTGAAACCCACTAGTGTTACACTCCAATTGGCTGATAGGTCCATTAAAATTCTTAGAGGAGTGGTAGAAGATGTTCTTGTACAGTTTGATAGTTTTGTTCATCCTGTGGACTTCGTAATTCTTGATACCCAACCTGTGACAGACCCTAATGTTCACATTCCTATCATTTTAGGACGACCGTTCTTAGCAACTTCTAATGCAATCATAAATTGTAGGAATGGTATTATGGAACTTACTTTTGGCAGCTGGAAAATGGAGGTGAATATTTTTCATGTCGCACGTTCTCCTCCGGATCTTGACAACCATGAAACTGTTTGCATAATTGATGAAATAGTCCATGATACTTATTTGCAGAACCATATAGATGATCCATTAGAGAAATGCCTAGCCCACTTTCGATTTGATTTTGACAATGATAGTGTTATTAATGAGGTGAAAACTTTGTTAGATTATGCACCACCTGATCATAACTTAGAAGAAGCAATTGATTATTTTCAAGAGTATGACGATCTAGAAATTAGGGAAATTGTGACTAGTCTATCTAGAGACACCCAAGATTCTAAGTGTGGGGGTGATTATCAATCTCCCTGTACCTTACCTTTGACTCTTAGAAAGGTCCCTAACTTGGGACGTGACATATGGACCTCTACTATTTTGCAAGATCATCTTCACACTATACATCGTGAACCTAATGTCCAGAAAGAAGTTCAGCTGTTAGAAACCCATCCTCTGGTCTATGTGGTTTACCTAGGCGATAATACCAAGATTGACTTTTTTTTCCCACCAAAATATTTTTTTCCATATGTGGGAACGTATGAATTTCAAATGTGTCAGTTATTAAGTTTTGAGACTAAGCCTAATTACTTTAGGAAATTAGAATCGACACATTTTCTTAAGAATGACCACCATTTTCATAGTATTCAACTGTGTGAGTCCAATCTGATTGACTTTGAGGATCCACAATTATTCAGGTTATTATTATGTGCTTCTCAGTTCTTACTTGAGTTATTCCAGACTCTACAACCTGATTCTTTCGATCCTGCCTACGAGGAAATCCAGTCCATGAAAATATTTTATCTAGACCCTTTTATAGAGCCTGAACCTGAACCACAGCTAGAATTAGTTGTCTTAAACAAAAAACTAGATAAGGGTGTGCTCGGTTTGTTCTTTTTCTTGGCTTGTTGCAGTTTCCTTTTACTGGTGATAGCACTATTTGATCCAGGTGACCCACAGTTGTTCCGGCTATTGCTATATGATACTATCATTTGCTTCATGGGAGCCAATCCATCAGATTTGTTTTCTTCACCTTATCTTTTTAGTTTTTGATTGCTTGTTTTATATCATTTTAGGATTTCACATCTTGATTTTACATTGGATGAGTTAGTTTACATTGAGGAAAATGTAAAGTTTAAGTGTGGGGGAGTGTAAGCATATATAATTCTTAAGTATTCACTTTTTAGGCAATTTTTTTTCGAAATTATTTGCATGAAAACCTTCAACTTTAGATATTTTAGAGTCACTTAGTATACTTCTAGCTACGTGTACATACAAAGTTCTAAACCGAAACAACTGAACTTATAAGTATTAGAGAACTATATTCGGAGTGCTTAGTTGTTGAGAGGCTAGAGATGACAAAAATGGAGTTAAACTGCCGGTAGAGAATACAGTATTAGAGTTGTTGATCATTCAATACCCATGAGTGAGGCAGCAAACCTTAAATTATCCGTTTAAAGTGTTTCATCTGCGCAAATTCCGGGTAGAATGATGAGCTACCTAACCTCGCACCAATTTTAGCACTACTTTTTGATCTCTTGAGTGCTATTTATATCAATCATGAGGGTGCCATAAGAATTCCTAACTTTATCTTGTAGTCTTGTTTGCAGTTGGCACCATTCTCTCTACAACAACAGGTCCATAAAAACATATCATCATTAACAAGCGTATGATTACAAATTTTAAGAAAGTTGAAGATGTTTTAGGGTTATAAGCAACATTACAAAATTCTATATCCTAGTTGAAAATTAAGTATAAAAGCGGAAAAATCAAAAGATGTGAGTTAGTGAAGTTCATGATATCAAGGCAATACATGTTGTGAAGAATCAAGTGGTAAAGTCTTTATCCCACGGTCGTAGTAATTTCATCATTTATTTTCCAGTTTATATTGTGAAATCAAAAAAAAAACAACACGATTATCATTGCTTTATTGTAGATTTTCTTTTGTATTCATTCAATAAGGCCGTGGGAAGAATAAATCTATAGAGAAGTTTTTAACAACAAGAAATTGAGAAAATGAGTTACAAATTGTCAAGGTTCTACGAAGTTCAAGAGTTCATCATCTACAGTTGAAGACCGAAGACGTTTCTATTGGATGCTGTAAGACTGGTGCTGATTGCCGATCAGATGAGAAGGTAAGCAAGCATTGCCATTCTTGCATATTGGTTGATTTCCTTTATTAGAGGTCACTAGAAAAATAAAAAAGGGGTACTTTTTCTTCCCACTTTCTATGGGATAACATCTTCATATGATTCGGAAGGTTACCTTTCCTTCCCACCATTCAACGTGTGCAGGATTTCTATCTTCATTCCTGCCTGCACATATGTGAGAACCATAAAGTGCGTCTTTTGAGTGTCAAATTCATAAAATCTTGTTGGTGAGGCAGAAATATTCGGTTACTCTCGAACCTGGATTCTTTTATATGGTGGTTTTCTCCTAACTCAAGGGTTAAGCATGAGAATAATGTTCTTTATACTTCTAACTTCTTATTGTTAGTGTGCAGAAACTTTATGTCTTCATAGCTCTTTGGATGCAGGTGCTTTGGAATACTTAAAAGTTGGAGTAGGTTTTGTGGGTAAATCTCTAGTAAACCCTCACGAGACGAAACTCGTCCACTAGGGACACCTAGGGGTTTAAAGGCTTGTTACACATGCTAAGTGTAACCGTTTCCTCAACGAAAGGGAGTTGTATTTTAGATTAGTTTAGATTTGTAGTTTACTCGAGGAATAGCAAAAGGCAAGTGTGGGGGA
The DNA here is from genome assembly GCA_023531435.1 of Papaver californicum. NCBI lineage: Eukaryota > Viridiplantae > Streptophyta > Magnoliopsida > Ranunculales > Papaveraceae > Papaver > Papaver californicum. The sequence continues at coordinate 1,629,313 of JAJJMC010019771.1, forward strand.
ATTTGATAAGTTCATAATTCGTACATTTTAAGTATCATTTCCTTATACTTATTTGCTAGATTTTGTGTGAATTACCATGTGTTATTATTACTTTTGTAGTTTATGTGTTTTATTAGGTTACATCTCTGAAACAAGCGAAATGGAGCTTTACAAAAGAAGAATTGCCAAAGAACCAGTTGAGATCAGTCTATTCCAGGATTTCTACCCTCCATCTTGTAGAGAATTAAATTACGAAGCCAACAGAGAAAGAACGAGGTCATTCAGACATCGTACGCAGAAGTTATGAGCGAAACAAGAATAAAGGGCAAAATGGTCTTTTCAAGGGACCACTATTGGCAATCTGTCAGACGATAAGGGGAAGCTGGGAGTCAATTACTAAGGGAACCTGGTAATCTCCTAAGGGCTGCCACCTATTTGAATCTTGTTAAAAGCACCAGCAACTTGGATCTGGCCCGTCCCCCTTCATTATCACGAACAGGGAAGAAGATTGAATTGCAGCCGTGATTGATCATGATCATGATCGATGTGGTTATCTTGGTTTGGATTATTTCTCGATCTCAAATGGATCAGTGGGTTTGTGAAGTTGTTAGAAGACAGGGTTTAGACCGAGAACATGAAGAGGAACAATTTATTGCTATGATCAATCATGATGATGATTTTTGATCTCAAGTATTTCTCATTGAATTAGTGGAATCATTAGGAACTCTGGGTCCTTCTTAATATGGAGTTTGGAAGCCTGACAGTGGTGATTGACGGTGAAGAAGGTTAGAAGAAAAGGAATGGTTTTGCTGTGATTATCCGGAGAAGCTGTTGTGGTGTTCAACTGCCATTAATGTCCTGTGATGAAATATGGAGCTCGAGATATGGAGTCGATGAGTGGGTTCTGGGTTAGAAAGTGAACTTGATGCTCGAGTTTTCTGTTGGAGTGATGAAGGCAGTGAGAATCGAAGATGGTGGCTGTTGATTATCTTGATGGCTAATGATGATGAGATGTTAACTGTGATGGTTAATGGCCATGGTTTGTGACTTGGAGGATTTGGATATTTGCGGCAGAGAAATGGTGGAGAATCAAAACAGTTGAGAAGAATGAGAAGTGTCTGTGAGTTTACGAGAGATGATGAAGATGGTGGGAGTTGCTGGAGTTAATGCCATTGACGGCAGTTGATAAGATGGAGATACGGATTCGCTGAGGTCATGGCAGTGAAGATCATGGTTTCGGTGGTGATTGATTACAAAGCTCGATGGTGAACAAAGCCAAAGGGACTGCACCTGTCCTTAATGGAGTTTAGGAATGAGACGTTGATGAACTCGATAGAAAAGTGGTTCGCTGTTGAGAAGGTTTAATTATGAACTGAGTTTGGGCAAGTCTTGCCACAAGAGAATTGCTTACTTTTGTGAGGAGAAATCGAACTGTGGTGGAGTTGAGTTTGGAAAGGCTTTTGAGTGAAGTCAGGGCATGGTTCGAGGCGGTGAGAGTGGCTCTAGATGAAGCGTGTATGAGAATTTACTTGGACGAGAAGTTAGTAAAGAGGAGGTGTTTCAGTGAAATTAGGAAAGTTAAGTTTGTGTTTGAATTGGGTTCGGAATATGAAGCTATAAAAGGACAACTTGATACCCTCTCAAAACATACCTGGACAGACAGAGGTCACGTACAGACAGAATTGACGAAGCCGGGAACATGATTAAAGGGTTAGTTTATTTTTCTTTATTAATTTTTATGGCTTTTGAGAAAGTCATGTTGGGCTAATTCCCTTGTTAGGGCGAAAGGATGAACTTGTAGAGATGGTTTTCTTTGTGTTTCAAAACTAGGGTTTTCAATTATATGAACTTAATATTAATTTGTCTCTCTCTTAACGTTTTACCGTCTCGATAATTTTTCATGTCCTATGCTACGTATAGTTCATTGTTTGATTAGTAGAAGGACTCGTTGAAACCTTGTATGAAATTGTTTTATGAATATTCTTTGACTCTTTATGCCCCGTATACTTAGTACTTCGAAATTCTACTTTAGGTTGAGAACAAACAATTCTTTTTGAAATCGAGACCCTATGTGACGAACGCAATTAAACCCTAATCTACAACGGATTCCCGGAACCTTAACGTTTTCCTCTTACTGTTTTCCAACTTTAATAAGTAGTTTTAATTCACTTTTTAATTTAATTCTTTATAAAAAAAACCTAAAAAAATATTTTAATTAAAATTCCTCGTGGGAACGAACCGTATTTGCTTTTGTCTACATCTTTCGACACCGTGCGCTTGCGGTAAAACAAAGTCGGGTTTCCGACGCATCAGTGCCCCACTAAGTCACTTAGAGAAACATAAAAATTGCAAAAATAAAAATAGAAGGTGATATGGTCGAGATAGACTCCGAGATATGGTGACAACTATCATGTTTTTTTTAACACTTGAGCTAGGCATCCTTTTATGAATAAACCATTTAGTTGGGCACAATTCCTATAACAAAAGAGTTAAGTTTCCATCTACCTAGAATGGTAGTGTCATCCTGAATTGTTCACAAGTTTCTAAATTTTGGAGTTTTATTATTGCACTAAAAAGTGTATCCCTTACCCCCATACTTAAATCTAACATTGTCCTCAATGTTCTAAAGATAAATGATTAAAAGCATGAACAAGGAGACACAGTTACCAATCAAAGGAAAGGAGTTAAGGAAAGATCTTACCGTGTCGCATGAGCATGGGTTACCTACCAAGAAGTTCTAAGTTTAAAGTCTTCAGCCAGACTAAAAAAGAATTAGTCACCTTATAAAATCATATAGCAATAGTCTAAACAACTGTGGGTCTTCTGAATAAAATAATGCTATCTAAAATAGAAGGAAACTGCAGCAGACCCAGAAAGTGAACAAACAAATTACAACCCTATCCCTATCTAGTGTCTTGTTTAAGACAACTACATCTAGTTGAGGTTCAGGTTCAGGCTTTATGAAAGGATTTTGTCGTGTTTATGAGTTGTCCCGCTGAGTTGGAATGGGAGTGTAGCAGGTGTTTGAGTTTTTTTTTCTTTCAGGTGATGCTCTATATGTGATTCGTAGGTCATCTGCATACATGAGGTGGAGGATCGATGGGACTTTACAAGATATTCTAAGTTTCTTGATGTTGTTTAGATGTTCCATTTTTGCTAGGTTTGAAGAGAGGATCTCTGCACCAATGATGAATATATACGAGGAAAGGGGATCTCCTTGTATAATTCCTCGATTTGAGCTGATATAACCATGTGGAGTTCCATTGATGTTGATTGAGTAGGTGACAGAAGTGATGCATAACATAATATAGTCTGTAAAGACGGTTGGGAAACCTAAGCTGGTGAAGGCTTTTTTAATGAATTCCCAATCTAAATTGTCATAGGCCTTCTGTTTATCCATTTTAAGGGTTATTTTCGGTTCTCGTGTAATAGATGAGTTTCAGATGTGATGGAAGAGTTCTTCAACAATTGCAATATTGCCATATATTGAACGTTGTGGTACAAATACACTTTGGTAAGGGCTTATTAAGAAAGGAAGAAGTGGGCGAATTCAATTTACAATGATTTTTGTGATAATTTTATAGGTTATGTTACAAAGTCCGATAGATCGAAATTGCGATAGTTTAGATGGGTGGTCAATTTTTGGGATTAGAGTGAGATTCGTGTGGTTCATGAGAGGATGCATAGTAAGGGTATCGAAGAAGCTTTGTACCATTGTTATTATCTGAATATGGGTAATATCTCAGAAGACCTTAAAGAACTTACTTGTGTAGCCATCAGGTCCTGGAGCATGCAATGAGCCAATTGAGAGTAGTCCCTTGGTGGTGACCTCAGAAGTAAGGATGTCGAATTGTTTTATGTATATTAATTTTGTTTATATTTTCTCTTGATAAAAAGTCCTTTATATAGATATTAATTCTTAATACTGGTCAATAAAAAAACTCTATCTCCAACCCAAATCCATTTTAACCTCTTGGTCTTTTAAGTGTTATTTCTATAATTATTTTCTAATTTATTTCACGAAGCTGCTACATACCCCCAAAATTCTCCCCCAGTTTTTCCCCAATAGGTGGCATCATCCCCACCAAAGATTCACAAGTGCCCTCACCCCTTGGAAAAAACAAGAAGGGCCATTTTTATGTGAATGTGAGTGTGAAGTAAAATTGGGGGTATTTAGTATTTTTGTTTATTTCACTAACATAAAAATAACTAGGATGTCTATATAAAACTAGACCACGTTATGTATACATTGGTTTAAGAAGTTAAGATAAGAGAAAGATTTTATAAAAAATAAATGTGTATTCTATATATATTTAAACATTTATCTTTAAATACATTCCATGAAAAATCTCTTAGAGACGTAGGATAAAGGATGATCTAACAGTAATAGTAGGGAATGAGTCCTTTTTTTATAGTTATCTTTTTGCCCTAACACATATAAACCTAATTACCTAGTTCTTAACTATAAAAATATGTTTCTTATAATCAAAACGGTTAAATCGCATGCGTGATACACCTGTCGGTTGAACCGATGATTGGACATTCCAAAAATGATGCAAACAGAGTCCCATAACTGAAGTTCTCTTTGATGTGGGAACATTTCACATCATCATCCCAATTTTAAAACTTGGGTTCCTTTATCTGGAAGGGCGATTGTCAAACGTGGTAACATGGAAACCATGTGTTGGAAAAACGTAAAAGGTATTCGGTAATTAAAAAGACTTATTTCTTGCTAGGCATATTCTTCTTTCCCCTCCCTGTCCCTACTACACCTGTTAATACCATCTCAATCTCTCCTTCTTACAACAATCACCACAAACACTGTCATCATTCAATTTGTATTCTTCTCCCTCTATATCTCTTCACCATTATTATGTCGTATCCGTTAAAATTATTTAGTTTTCTTATTTATAGATACTTTTTAAAGTACAGTAGAGATTTTTAATTGTATTTAAAATTTTATATAACATTGAAATTTTTATGATTAAAGCAATATAAACTAATATGGAAGCAAAAGATGAGTAAAAATTTTTTTTAAGTTGAGAATACTGATTAAGGGTTCATCTTCAATCATAGAAAATACACCTCAACTAATACCTAGAGTTATTACTTAATTTTATTATCAAAAATCCTAGAGTACCCCATCAAAAGCATACTCCAATTAATTCTTTTATCTTCGTATACCATAACGATTTATATACGATTATATATTACTTAAAGAACACCCCAATGCGATTTGTTATTACATTTAATCCTCCAAAAGCTTTAATATATGTAAACTTTGGTTAATAAAAAAAACATATTATGAGTATTCTATTTAACAAATGCCACATCTTACATTCAATTACATGAAGTTATCACTAACATTAATAATCATATTATGGTACTACTAATCTTGCGAATCTAAAATCGACAGTTGGATTAACATCTCTAATTTAGCTTTAGATATGACTACATACTTACTTAATTAGCAACTTAAATAAAAAATACTCAATCATCAAGTACAATAGTCAAGAATCATCTATAACCAATTATATACGGTGATTTTTATAATGAGGGAAATTTTTCATTTAAGGATTCGGTTTGAATTTGTTCTTCAAACTTAGACTCATAAGACCAACCCAAAGTATCGACCTCATCAGTGAGACTCCAATCACCTTATGAGCAAGCCTCCTCTCACCTCATGAGCGAGCCTCCGTTCGGTCTCATGAGAAAGCCTCTGCCCTCGTCCTTATGAACGAGACTTAACTCTGCCTCCCGAAAGAAACTCAGCTCTTACGAGCTCATGAATGAATCCTAGTACATCCCCACAAGATACACTGGTCATGTACGATCCATATATGAATAAGATTCACGACTGATTCCTGGTAACATATCCACGAGATTCACTAGTCAAGTCAAATGTTCCATAGTCTTGTATAAATAAGAGACATTATCAAGCACATATACAAGACTCACTCTCAGTCTCATGATCATGTATCAGATGACTCCATGATCCTTAAGCCTCACAAGCTCGTATCTTTCTTGCAAAAACACGAGATGTATGGGAACTAAGCCTCAAACAAGTATCATCCTTGAATATAATCCCCAAGTCTCCCACATTTATCAGTAGATACTGGCCGCACATACCATGCCAGACTAAGCTTCTCTTGTATCTCACACACGATTCGTATGTGATAGACATATTTTTGTGTCTTATTTGATCTCATATTTGTATTGTTAGTACTCAATTTTTGTACTAATTTTTGTTATTTCTTTATTTGTAGGTATTTTTGTGGAATTGGAAATTGTGGAAAAGTTGGCTTAAAAGTGTTAAAGATACCCCCAAGAATTTGGATAAAGGAACCCATGATTTGGTTTAAGGAACCACCTTGTTCTCAAATTCAAACAAAAAAAAGTGGCGGGAATTTTTCTTTGCAAACTGTGAAGATTTGTCGAGAATAATTTGGGTGATTCTTCAAGAGTTAAGACAAGAATATTCTTTCCTTATCAAGAGTAAGTTGTTCACGACCAAAAGACACACAACATCAAAACATATTTGTATGAAACATATATTCTCGGTTAAAAACAAGGAGAAAACATATCTCGAGAAACTTAGTTATTTTGTTTCCTAAATCATATGATTGTGTTTCTATGAGATTAAAGATCGTGTGGGATAACTAGAGCAACGACAAGGAAACAGAATCATCGAGATTTTTGTTCATAGAAAAAAAAATATCACCGAGAGAAAGAGAAGATTTGGAGAAGATACTCAAATTGGTAGTATAAATAGAGAGGATTTGGATGCATCACGGGGGAGGAGGGAGCGAGAGAATCGAAAAACAATCGTTCTGCAAGTTTCTGAAATTTCTAGGGTTGTAACGAGGAAGAAGAAGAAGAAGAACAAATACAAAAAAAAAAAAACAGTCACAACAAAAACGTGGCTGTTGCTTTGTTGTTAACCGTACCAGTAAACCGTGCTTTTTAATTGCGCCAAAGAGAAGGGGTAGATCCACTGCATCAGAGATAAGTCGTTAATTCGATATTTTTTTTCTTTCAACGACACAATTGACCAATTTTTTTTCATATACTTTTGTCTTCACAATGATACTATCTTGTAAGAATTTCTAATCGAATTGAATACAATGGTTAATTATTATTCTCTTAAATTTCTCTCCTTGAGTCGCTAAATCATTTTTCTAGGATAGAGGAGGAAGCTATTTTTGATGTGTAATTTTTAATATTTATTTCTTTTACTTATTTACTATCTATTAGTGTTATTACATGTCTAATAATTTCTCTTCTTGAAAAGATTTAGTTTAATTGTTTTGAATAGTGTTTATGCTATTGATATTTTCATAAGCGAAGGAAATTATAATTTTGCATAACGACGTAAGTATTACGAATATTTTAAAACACTATATTTTCCAAGACATAAGATTGGTTTCAATAAGGTCTTTAGTATTTTAAGAGTGATTGTTTAAGATAGTAAATTATTAATTTTACAAACATCAAAAGTAATGGAATCCGGAACCCTAGATTTTTTATTGGTAATCAATCAATTTCTTTAGTTATTTTATTTAATTAAATTCATAAGAATTCTTCCAAAACATTTTCTTGTTTTAGCACATAATTTGGTTAGTAACTAGAAATAATATTATCAATCTTCGTGGACGAACCCGTATTTTTCGCTTCTACTTTGGAGACATCATGCGATTGCGGCTATAGGTTTTTAGCCTATTAGTATGCTACACTTGTGATCTCCACACAACTCAGCCTAGTCATAATACACAAATCAAAGAATATTCCTCTACTTCAGTCTAATCATCTACATAGAGTATTGCTACCTGATGCGTGTCGTAGGTGCAACAAGTTAATTATCTTATTTTCTACTCAATTAATAAATAATATAATGAAAGTAAGATTCGATCCCACGAAGAGCAAGGAGTTTTAGTTGTTGAAAAATGTCACAAAGAAGGTTCTGTAAAAGATTTTAAACAAAATAAATAACAAAGAAAATCAAGATGATTAGGTTGAAATAAATGAAGAGAAATATGATCAAGAAATCCTTTTTCGTTACTAAATATTCATTAAATTAATATATTTATCTATTTATCGTTAATCAAAAATTATCACCAACCGTAGAATAACATCTAGGTCAGTGTTACCCCATAAATTCTTTGTATCACTGAATACGAAAGCTCTCCAATTAATACCAGATTCTGTTTGTGTAAACCACCTAGTAGTAGCTCAAGGTCTACTTTCTAGGGTTGTTTATACACACATCTACTCCTTGATATCCCTCTGCAAGGTGTTGTGTTCTCTACTTGTGTAAAAAAATTAGTAGACTATTACACTTATCTTCCAAATCTTTACTAGCATTAGATTAATCAATAAAACAATTTAGTTGACCACCTAAACAATTTATAAATAATCTTATTCATTTTTTTTAGTAAAAAATAATCCATAATTATATGATTAATCTATTTTACTCAAAATAGATTTTTATAATAATTTAAATCATATTTAGAATTAGAAAATCACCCTCAATCAATTAATTAATTAGCTAGGAATAGTTAATAAGTATCTAATAATTAAATAAAATAAAATAAAAAAATTAAACTAGAATTGTAAAACGAAAAAAAAAGTCGCAGCCAAAGTCTGCTCCCTCCAGTATTCCAGCGTCTCCAATTCTTTTTTTTGCTTTGTTTCTTTGTGTATTGAAACTCGCCTTTCTATCCTTTATATAGGTTTCTAAGAAACCTATTTCTCCTCGAAATCCTTAATTGATAAGGTGATGTGTCTTAGAAATAGTAGTAAAAGATTCGATACTCAGACTTGTAAAGATTTGATTTTTAAACCTGAATTTTAATACTAAAAATAAAGAAGATCAAATTAAAATTGAATTGAGATTATGGAAAAAAATGAGACTAAGGATTCCACCATTAACCAATTTTTTAAGTGATTTAGCATTAATAATTATCTTGCAATTCATATATTCAATTGATTCAAAATATTGGCAAAGTTAGATTTTCAAAGTAATAGTTGTAAATCAAAAGTATGAGACATCAGTAACTCTAAACTAAGCATGACCCATCAAAAGAAAACACAACTAATTGATAAAAAATCATTTTTTCAAATTTAATTCAAAGAAAAAACTCATAAAAGAATTGCAAGAAATTAATAAAATAAAAATATACCACTTTATTATTGGAAAAATGGCTTCCTCCCTCGCCTCAGCAATGGGGTTTAGATCCTCATGTCAAACACTCCCTCAAAATACATGTTCATAGCTCAAAGTGCTTAAAAGAAGAGAAAAATAGAAGTAACACAAAAAACGGCTATAAATATAAGTGTTGCTGAAAAGATAAAATATAACAAAGAATAAAGTACGGCTCCTGGACGCAGTCAAAAATGAAAGAAAAGGTGACAGAATCAACGACTGTTTTCTCCTGTGGTCTGTTCTTCTTCTTCTTATTCACCAGCGTAACTCTTTTTTTTTCTCTGAGTTTTTTTCTCTCACTCCTGATGTGATTTTGTTCTTTCTCTTTGCTTTATATAGGATTAATAAACCCTAATAACCCTTATTAACCGATAAGGACCCAAAGAATTGATCCAAAACAACTTAGAATTTGTGTTGATCCGAAACAGATAAAAACTTTCTTTTTCGGCTCTCTCACTCGATTTCCCCTAATGAATCACGACAAGCAATACTCAGAAGTGATGTGTTTTGATATATTTTGACTGTTTAATCACTTTGAGATATAAAATAACTTCCTAACTCCCTTAAAACTCGATTTCAAACAACTCATATTCATTTTCTCACGTGAAGAAGTTTCTTCCCTGAATTTTCGGGAATAGCTATTTTTTCTCAATTCCAACTCAGGTAGCATTCCAAGTGATCGTAACAACTCATGACAAATCAAAACTGTTGAGAAAATCCAACAAACCATCAACCAAACCTTTCCCAAAGAATTCGCAGGTGAAATAATTCTTTTCCCGCCAAATCCAGATTTGAATTCAAAATGAAGGGTGCCCCTAATCCATTTGGTAGATGCCTTTATCAATTCTTCAGTGTGCCTTTAGTAATTTTTCTGTGTTCCTTTATCAACTTTTTGAGCCAATTTTTCCACAAATGTTTATTTTCCAGAAATACCTATAAAGACATAAAAACCCATAATAAGTACAAAATCGAGCACTAGTAATAAAGAATTGAGCACAATTTAGACACAAAAATGTGTCTATCAAATACCCCCAAACTTACTATTTGCTAGTCCTCGAGCAAATCTAATCCAGAAATAAAATAAAATCCTAACTCACTTTCGCAGGAGTCGCGACTACATTTAGCATATGTAATAAGCCTTTAAACCCCTATGTATCCCTAGTGGACGAGTTTTGTCTCGTGAGGGTTTACAAGAGGTATACCCACAAAACCTTTACTCCAAATTTTAGCTACTTGTGAACGATTGAGGATAAACACTAAACAATCTATTTAGTTGGCATCCTAAAATCTTCGGCTATGTGAATCATTACCATATATGAGTCCAATTGTTGTATACGAGTTTGCACTCAGCGTACCAAAATTCATATATGAGGAAACAAAGCTCTACTTAGATAGTTGTTCAACCACAATACTCCGAATCTATCAAAGTATAATTACATGCGAAGATTTAGAAGATGGATATAGACAAAATGAAGTTTGCGCGTGTTGACTAAGGTGAACGGTGTTTCCCATATCTGTCTGAAGGTCAGTGCCAAGACAAATCCTAATGAATTGAGATACGCTCCCACTGGTCTTAATCCTAATACTAATATCGACTCAAATGGTATACACAAGAGTCTAAGCGATCGATTTATTGAAAATAAAACAATTATAATTGTACTAACAACATGATTGGATCAATTGAATCCAAGGGCATGGTCCTTATCAACATCTCACATGATAGTTCTCATGGATCCCGCGTTCCACGCTTGCTTAGGCGACGGAAACAGGGAGAACAACACATATATTGCTATCAAAGTGTCAATACTCGATTTTTTTATTTTTTTTACATAAAAATATAATAATAGGGCTTGATCTCAAACACTCTATTTTCATCCTGGCGGTGATAACAATTCGATATTGGTGCCCCACAAAATCACTTAGAGAAACACAAAAATTGCAAAAATAAAAACAGAAGGTGATATGGTCGAGATAGACTCCGAGATATGGTGACAACTATCATGTTATTTCTAACACATGAACTCTGTCCTTTTATGAATAAACCATTTAACTGGGCACACCAATTCCTATAGAAAAAAACTTAAGTTTCCATCTACCTAAAATGGTTAGTGTCATCCTGAATTGTTCACAAGCTTATAAATTTTGGAATTTTATTATTGTACTATTAAGTTTCTCCCTTACCCCCAAACTTAAATCAAACAATGTCCTCAATGTTTCAAAATAAAGAGCAGTACCAATAGATAAGTGAAAAGAGGAATAAAAAGGTAAGTCAGAAAGATAGTACCTGGGTGAAGCGTAACAATCCTTCTACGGAGAATAAGACAGGAACATAAAAACCTAAAAACAAAAATCTACTAATGTACAAAAACAACCCTGATGGTCAAACAGAGTAAACAGGGTCCCCCAGAGGGACCTCCTCAACATCACTTGTAGGAAAAGGTTCTAAAAATGGTTTCAATCTCTAACCTTGAAAGGACTTCTACCATCTTGAGTCTCAATCTCAATAACACCATGAGGAAAGACAGTGCTAACAACAAAAGGACCGGTCCACCGAGAGCGTAACTTCCCGGGGAATAAATGCAAACGAGTATCATATATAAGAACTTTTTGATCTTGAGAAAATGACTTTCTTAAAATATTTCTATCATGCAAAAGTTTCATTTTGTTCTTATACTCCCTAGCACTATCATATGCATCTTTCCAAATCTCTTCCAACTCATTGAGAATGAGCTTCCTTTGAGCTCCTGCCTTGTCAAGTGAAAAATTTAACTGCTTTACATCCCAATATGCTCTATGTTCTAACTCGACGGGCAGGTGACATGCCTTTCCAAAAACTAGACGATAAGGTGACATTCCAATGGGGGCCTTAAACGCAGTACGGTAAGCCCATAAGGTATCATTAAGCCTCAATGACCAGTCCTTCCTATTAGTATTAACTGTTTTCTCTAGAATACATTTTATCTCCCTGTTGGAAACCTCTACTTGAAAACTAGTCTGTGGGTGATATAGGGCAGCTACTTTGTGGGTAATACCATATTTCTTCATCAAAAGCTTAAACGTTCGATTACGAAAGTCAGACCCTCCATCGCTAATTATAGCTCGGGGTGTACCAAAACGTGCAAATATGTTATCATTCAAAAACTGGACCACAACCTTATGGTCGTTTGTTTTACATGAAACTGCCTCTACCCACTTAGATACATAGTCTACATCGACAAGGATGTAAAAATAACCAAAGGAGTTAGTAAAAGGACCCATAAAATCAATGCCCCACACATCAAAGACCTCAATAACTAAAATAGGGTTCAAAGGCATCATAATTTTTTAATAGGAAATGATTCCTAAAACTTCTAGCAACGCTCACAAGCAACACAGTAACTGTGTGAGTCTTTAAACAATAACGACCAGTAGAATCCACACTGCAATATCTTAGCAGCAGTCTTCTTAGCACTAAAGTGACCCCCACAAACATCATCATGACAAAAGGAAATAATACTGGACTTGTCAGTCTCAGGTATAAATCTCCTAATAATCTGGTTTGGACAATACTTAAATAGATAAGGATCATCCCAAAAGAAATGCTTAACCTAGGCTAAAAACCTAGAATGATCTTGTTTACCCCAATGTTGGGGCATTCGACCGGTAACAAGATAGTTCACTGTATTCGTATACCAAGGTAATTGGGAAACAAGGAAAAGTTGTTCATCAGGAAAACTATCCCTCACAGGAGGGGAATCATCAAGGAAATCAAAAACAAGCCTAGACAAGTGGTCCGCTACTATATTTTCTGCACCCTTTTTATCTCTAATTTCTATAGAAAATTCTTGTAACAAAAGGATCCATCTAATCAATCTAGGTTTAGTATCCTTCTTAGACAGAAGGTACTTCAAAGCAGCATGATCAGTAAAGACTATAACCTTAGAACCTAAGAGATATGATCTAAACTTGTCTAAGGCAAAAACAATGGCTAACAATTCCTTTTCTGTGGTGGTGTAGTTCATTTGGGCATCATTCAGAGTTTTGCTAGCATAGTAAATCACATGAAGTAATTTGTTTTCTCGTTGACCTAGCACAACACCAATAGCATAATCTGAAGCATCACACATGGTTTCAAAGGGTAGGTTCCAGTTAAGTGCCTGGACTATGGGGGCGGTAGTTAGAAAGGTCTTAAGATTCTCAAAATCCTCTAAACAAGCATCATCAAAGACAAACTTAACATCTTTTGCAAGCAGATTGCAAAGAGGTCTAGAAATCAAGCTAAAATCCTTAATGAATCGACGATAAAAACCTGCATGCCCTAAGAATGACCTAACATATCGTACAGTTTTGGCAACCTATAAATTTTTAATAAAGTCAACTTTGGCTTTGTCTACCTCTATACCCTTAGAAGATACGATATGCCCTAAAACAATTCCTGATCGAACCATGAAATGGCATTTTTCCCAATTAAGTACTAAATTCTTTTCCTTACATCTAGTCAACACTAATGTTAAATGATGCAAGCACTCATCAAAAGATGACCCAAATACTGAAAAATCATCCATAAAGACCTCTAAAAACCGTTCTACCATGTCAGAAAATATGCTCATCATACAATGCTGAAAAGTAGCTGGTGCATTACACAACCCGAAATGCATGAGTCTATATGCAAAGGTACCAAAGGGACATGTAAAAGTGGTTTTCTCTTGGTCTTCTGAGCAATAAAAATCTGATTATAACCAGAAAAACCATCTAGCAAGCAATAATGGCTATGTCTAGCTAATCTCTCAAGCATTTGGTCGATAAAAGGAAAGGGAAATTGGTCCTTCCTTGTGACCTTGCTCAGTTTTCTGTAGTCAATACAAAAATGCCACTCCATGGTCACTCAGGTTGGGATTAACTTATTGTTATCATTCTAGACTACAATGATACCTGATTTCTTGGGAACAACCTGAACGGGGCTGACCCACTTACTGTCTGAGATATGGTAGATAATACCCACATCTAACAACTTAAGCACCTCAGTTCGAACTAATTCTTTCATGTTAAGGTTAAGTCGACGTTTCATCTCCCTAGACGATTTGGTATCATCCTGTAAATGAATCTGTTGCATACAAACAGTAGAACTTATACCCTTAATGTCTGCTATGGTCCACCCTAAATCCTCTTTATTTTCTTTAAGCACGGTCACTAGCCTACTTTCCTGGTTACTATCCAAGTCGGATGCTACAATCAGCTAATTGCAGTGTTATCTGAGTAGGTTTCAAATCACCAAGTCCTAGCTGGAGGTACACATGGTACGTAAGTAAGTTCGCATTGGCTCCTAAGTCAAGTAACGCGTTCTCAACACTGTAGTTACCTATTGTGCAAGAAATTGTTGGGGAACCTGTGTCTTTGTACTTAGGAGTTGTATTGTTCTGGATAATTGAACTCACATGACTAGCTAAAAAGGCTTTCTTTTGTACAGTAAGCTTTCGCTTTCGCGTACACATATCCTTAAGGAACTTGGCATAAGTAGGAATCTGCCTAATTACATTTAATAATGGAAGGTTGATAGTGACTTGCTTAAAAACCTCTAATATGTCGTTAAAGTTGGATTCCTTCTTTGTTGGTGATAACAGTTGTGGGAACGGGGCTCTGTGCAAAAAATCTGGCTTATGAGGAAATGCATCGGGCTCTTTAGAGACTTCGTCAGTCTCTTCAGCTACTGGCTCAGAAGGGTAACTACAATATGTTAACTATCAGTCATGGTTACCTTGTTGTCTACCACTTTACAATTCCTAAGTGTTCTAATTGTATTCACATGATTTGATGATTTATCACCAGAAGATACTTCATGGTGATTCCTTTAGGGTTGGGTTGGGGTTGACTAGGGAACTTGCCTTTTTCTCTTTCTCTCAAAGACTCAACAATTTGACCAACCAGGGTTTCTAAATTGGAAATAACCTGATTGTTAGCCTGAACAATCTTTTGATTTTCTTGTAAGCACTGGTTGACCGACTGCTAAAAAATTTGTAGTGTTCTGAGTTAATAAGGCGATAGACTTTGCTAAACTCATGATAGTCTTATCTATCGAATTCTGAAATTTTGCTGGCCCAAAAGGGTTCTTAGTATAACCAAAACCTGGGGGAACCTTAGAATTACTAGACTGATCTTAACTCTGACCCTTAGACTAAGAAAGGTTAGGATGGTTTCTCCAACCAGGGTTATAGGTTTCTGAATAAGGGTCAAACTTCTGATGATTATCAAATCTAGTGTTATTATAAAGAGCATGGGCTTGCTCTTCAACAGTCTGTCCTTCCCAAAATGACTTGGGCACAATTCCACAACTAGATTGACTCAGTTCTAAAGCTTCTAAACTTATTGATATAATTGCTATTTTGGCATCTGATTCAAAAGATCCTTCTACCCTACAGACATTTCCTCTACTTAGAGGAATTTTTTTCTGGGGCTCCCTACTATTTTCCTACTGTGGGGTTTTTTCGGCGATTTCATTCAAAAATGTCATCGCACCATCGACAGTTTTATTTTCAAACCCACCTGTGCATAAAGACTCAACCATGGATGTTCTCGAATAATCTAAACCCTCGTAGAGGATCTGAACTAGCCTTACTTTTTCTAAACCATGATGAGGACATTGTGATATAAGTCATTGAACCTTTCTAAATACCTATATATAGATTCTCCCTCTTGTTGAACAAATGTGCAAATCTGCTGCCTAATAGATGATGTTTTGTGCCTAGGGAAAAACTTCTGGAAAAAGGAAGATGTAAGTTGTTCATAGGTTTCAATGGAATCAAAAGTCAAACTATATAGCCAAGATTTGGCTTTGTTTCTTAGTGAAAAAGGAAACAATCTAAGTTTCAATGCTTCATCATATAGGTTCTTAATCCTGATGGTACTATATATTTCCTCAAAATCCCTAACATGGAAATATGGATTTTCATTTTCTTTCCCTAAGAAGATTAGGAGCATCTGTATGGTCCCAGGTTTTAACTCATAGTTTGCTTCAGTTTCAACTAACTTGATACGTGATGGAAGAGAAGTCCGAGTCGGGTTCAACAAAGCTTTTAAAGTTTCCATTGCTGGCACTATCAAAGGGCTAGGAGTAACTTCTTCACACAGTGTCAAGTTCTTAAAAATTAAGATTTTAAAAACAGGGCCCTCAAAAGAAGAGTCTTCGAGGTCCTCTTTTCCAGGGACAAAACTACTAGGTTTTTTACTAATCAAACGACCTAGAGTGTCTCTTTTCCAAGCTCGCTCAGTGATGATTTCAAGCGGTCTTGGCATACACGAAAAAATAAATCCTAATTGGAAGGGAATTCTAAACAATCACAAGCAAGGATGACTCAACCAAATCAAACCTATTGAATCTAGCAAACAAAAAACATGATGGCTCCACTTAGATTTTTTCTAGACCAGCTTCTATTCTTTCAAAAGGAAACTAGTTACAGTTTTGGTAAACCTCTTAGAACGATCCGAATTAGATTAAGTCGAAGAGAAATAGGATAATCTCTAAGGAGCTTTGATAACCCTGTCTCTTTGGCAACGTTTCCTTGGGTTACAAGGAGGCTCGAATCAACTTAAAATAATCTTCCTGAACTTTGAGTTAGGCTAACAGAGTAACCAATACAGTCCTTTTGAATGACTTTCCTATAAGCTCGTTACCCTATCTGTCTCTTTCTAGTCAAAATTTTAAGATTAGGTTCGCGTTTGGTAACGTGTTCCTAAAGCGGACAAGAAGGAAACAATGATGAAATCCGAGTCCTTATCTTGTATGGTCATTTCTTGCCCTTTACAAGAAAAGTAAATCCATATTCAGTTCCTCAACATATATGCATACGAAGGAATACAGTAAACCCACTTGCAGGGGATTCGTGGGTTGATCGAGTCTTACCACCCGTACCAGACGAAGGATGAATCGGTTGTAGTCGACTCGGACCACCGACTCCTATTAGTGTACGAACCTGAGGGACCGAGAAAATATAGCAATTGTCGTCATTCATGTTGCAGTTTATATTTAAATTACCCTTCCGTAGTGTTTAAAAATAATAATAATGTCCAAAGTCCCAAAATAAAGTTCAACAATGTCGAAAAATAAAAGAAAAAATTACAGAAATAATAAAAGATTTCTTAATACAATTTTCTAAAAAGAGAAACAAATAAAATCTAAAAAATAAAAATAAAATCTAATTTAAAATAAAATTCTTTGTCTTCTTTTCCGTTCGATTAACTTCAACTTTAACTCCAAGTCTTTAATCACCAAACTCTTTAGCTCAATTTCTTTTTAATCCAAAATCCAAAACTTGTAGCAAAACGATAAATACCCAAAAAAACGTAAAATAGAACAAAGTGAAAATAATACTAAAAACAAAAATGAAAACCTAAAAATAAATCTAAAACTCTAAACCTAAAGATAACTCTGCGTCGGCGTCGCCAAAAATTGATGTGTTTTAGAAATAACGGTAAAAGATTCGATACTCAGACTTGTAAAGATTTGATTTTTAAACCTAAATTTTAATACTAAAAATAAAGAAGATCAAATTAGAATTGAATTGAGATTATGGAAAGAAATGAGACTAAGGATTCCACCATTAACCAATTTTCAAGTGATTTATATTAATAATTATCTTGCAATTCATATGTTCAATTAATTTAAAATATTGCCAAAGTTTGATTTTCAAAATAATAGTTGTAAATCAAAAGTATGAGACATCAATAACTCTAAACTAAGCATGACCCATCAAAAGAAAACACAACTAATTGATAAAAATCATTTTTTCAAATTTAATTCAAAGCAAAAACTCATAAAAGAATTGTAAAAAATTAATAAAATAAAAACATACCACTTTATTATTGGAAAAATGGCTTCCTTCGTCACCTCAGCAATGGGGTCTAGCTCCTCATGTCAAACACTCCCTCAAAATACATGTTCATAGCTCAAAGTGCTTAAAAGAAGAGAAAAACAAAAGTAACACAGAAAACAACTACGAATATAAGTGTTGCTAAGACTGTTTTCTGTGTTCCTGAAAAGAGAAAATATAACAGAGAATAAAGTACGACTCCTGGACGTAGTAAAATATGAAAGAAAAGGTGACAGAATCAGCGACTGTTTTCTCCTGTGGTCTGTTCTTCTTCTTCTTCTTCACCAACACAACTCTTTTTTTCTCTGAGTTTTTTTTCTCTCACTCCCGATGCGATTTTGTTCTTTTTTTTTGCTTTATATATGATTAATAAACCCGAATAACCCTTGTTAACCGATAAGGACCCAAAGAATTAATCCAAAAACAACTTAAAATTTGTGTTGATCGGAAACAGAGAAGAACTCTCTTTTCCGACTCCCTCACTCGACTTCCACCCATGAATCACGACAAGCAACACTCAGAAGTGACGTGTTTTGATATATTTTGACTGCTTAATCACTTTGAGATATAAAACAACTTCCTAACTCCCTTAAAAATCAATTTCAAACAACTCAGATTCATTTTCTCACGTGAAGAAGTTTCTTCCTTGAATTGTTAGGAATAACTATTTTTTCTCAATCCCAACTCAGGTAGCAATCCCAGTGGTCGTAACAACTCATGACAAATCAAAACTGTTGAGAAAATCCAGCAAATCATCAACCAAACCTTGCCCAAAGAACTCGCAGGTGAAATGATCTTTTCCCGCCAAATCCGGATTTGAATTCAAAATGAAGGGTGCCCCTAATCCATTTGGTGTGGGTGCCTTTATCAACTTTTTGAGCCGATTTTTCCACAATTATTTATTTCCTAAAAATACCTACAAAGACATAAAAACCCATAATAAGTACAAAATCAAGCACTAGTATTATAGAGAATTGAGCACAATTTAGACACAAAAAAGTGTCTATCACAAGGACCCATAGTCAGTTAACACGATTTTGGGTTTGGGGATTATAAGAATTGTTGTTCCAGTACGACGCAGAGTATCTTAACACCGTGTACACGGCTCTTGGTTGGCTAATATTTCAGTGGGAACTTTGTAGACTTACTTGTCTTCTTGGGAACTTATTATATTTCCAACTTGATGTATGAATCTGTACCGGATCCCACTTTCACTTCTACGCGTCAGAAAAATTCTCCTAAGAGATGATTCTCTCCTTGTTCCCTGTTCTTCTTAAACTTCTCCATCGACAACAAGCTTATCTATAATCTCAGCTGAATTCTTGGACAATCAGCTTAATTGTTTTTTTCGAACCAACACCAACAGAAACTAGTCATACTCTGCCTCGAACCCACTGTCACCAACATCCTTTTCCATTCTCTCGAGCCATCACAATCATCTCAATCACCAAGATATGATTAATCTGATGGAAACTCCATCAACCTCTATGACATATTCGAACCTCATCTTCTTCTTTCTCAACCACAACTCTAATTCTCACTGCAATCAATCATCATTCACGACCATCATTGCGTCAACTGCAGTAAACCACGAGTATAACCTTCCATTAAACTCCGTCAACTTCTCTTTGTATTCCTCACAACCGTGATCATCCAAATTGAGCTCCATCATTAACTTACTGCCAGCAATCAATCCATATTCATCTCTTCACTGGATCAATCATCATAGCTCCATCACTGCCATGAACTGAATTTTCTTATAACCTTCTTGAATATATTTTCACCTTTGCATCCATTCTTCCTTACTTCCAGAGCTCGAGTTCATCATCAACTGCAAGTCATCTTCTCCAATCAATACTGCCATTATTATTTAGGTCATCATCAAAAACTAATACCCATTAAATCCCATCCATCACAGACCAATATTATCACTCCTTACCTCGAGCGTCATCATCAACCACAACAGAAAACCCACTATCGATTCCATGATCAAACTAAAAACAACATCAATCCCAAGCGCAACCCAATTCTTCAATCAACACAGCGAACCCAACGAAACCCATTCGAACTTGAAAAAAACCATTCACTCTTAATCTTTTGAATCATGATTATCACGTCAATCATTAACATCCATTATTATCTTCATCGATATCAGCATCATCAACACCTTTAATCTTCCACACCAAAGTGGCAACAACCTTTGCTCAAGTCTCAGCCATAACTATTAACCCTAAACCACCATTAATGGGAGAAACCCTAATTCACGTTAAAAGCCCTAAACTGATTTCTCGATTTGAATCCTTTGAAGATGATGGCTTCTCTGAATGGCACCTTTAGTAGGTTTTAAAAAGTGGGTTCCCTAAGCAAAAGTGTTGGTGCCTTTAACGATATTTAAAAACTGTCAGCCCTGAGTAAAACTCGCTGGTGCCTTTAGTAATTCATATTCAAAATTTCTTTGAACTTCCAGTTCTGGAGAACCGACAAGCTCAAATTCTTGTTTCACCCATAACTTCATACGAAGTCCGTATGACTTCATTTCTTTGCTATAACTTTCATTTTTTCGTTCTCTACGAGGTGATGACATGAAATCCTGGATTTGGATGAGTTCCACTTGATCTTTGGACATTTTTCACTTGTAACACTTCTTTCATTGCACAATTAGTGCCACTTCACTGTATTTAAATGATTCCACCTAATTAAAAACAAATAAAACAAAATAAGAGTGATAACACAAAATTTATAAAAAATCTAGCAAATAAGTACATGGAAATCATACAAAAATATAGAAATTTATGCACTTATTTATTATTACCCTACCAACACATTAGCACGAAGGATGACTCGATAACATAAATTGGGGTATATCTTTATGGTTTTGGTCTGGAGGCCTACAACATGTGTGGGAGATACTCAGCTGTATTTCACACCGCCAAAAAGAAAAATCGATCGAGGAGGTTACTAGAATCAAGGGATAAGCTCGTCATATCCTTAGTTATTCCTTTAACTATGGAAGGAATGCTCCTCACGTCACTTCATCCTTATTTCACCGACTTGAGAAAAGGTTTTGCATCTATAAATAGACGAACAATCGGTCATTCTAAACAGAATAAGCCTATCTACAAAACAACATCTACAAGAGAATTCTTCTGTAACACTAGAATTACTCTGATATCTCTTTTATATGTTTCCCTGCTTAAAAAAAACCCTAGATATCTTACACATGAGTGAAGCAGTCTCCGAGTAGCTATTCCTCTTAGCTTAGGCAAAGACTGTTTGTATTCAAACACTCTCACGCTCACTCAAACCAGAAATCTCAATCTACCTCTTCACCCAAATTTAGGTATCTACACTTTGGCATCCACGATGGGATGTTATCCACTAAGTCATAGTTGGATATCTCAATCGTGGTCTTTACCTGAGGGAAGGATAGAGATGCTCGAAAACCAGTGTCATTAATGAACGTCCCGAGGAATCTCTTCCTGAAACTAAACCACTAACTCTCTAGAGTCTCTCTAGGAAAAACTTCACAAGACTTAACAAGACCTTGTTAAACTCATATTTCTATCCTGGACAGTTTGAAAACACTAGCAGAAAGATTTGTTGTGCTCGACTCCACACGTCCGGACCAGTTTTAGACTTAACAGAGAACAAATCCCGAATCTTCCAGAAACAATGGTGATGAAAGTCCTTCTTTGTCAAACCCTAATGGCAATCATGTTAAAAATCAAACTCATGATTTACGGGGACCACATATGGACAAACAGACGGCCGAGTACCTCACTCAAGATGACCTAGAAAGAAGCATGAATGCTCGTGAAGGGAAAACACTGATATGTTATACAGTTATTGTCCTCCCTACCATCTAAAATCTAAAGAATACCTCTCCCTAGAGGATATTTGTCCCTATCGATTTTGTCGTATAATAAGATCGACAACGCTCATGAACATGTCTTGCGATTTCTTGATTCTACTATGTCGTGCGTATGAAGAAGTTCTCTAAGTTGCAGACCAGAAAAACTTACGCATGGTACACCAATTTAGCTCCTGACAGTATATCCATCTGGAACCAGATGGTGGAAATCTTTTATAAGAAATACGTTTTTGTCTCAGAACAGATCACTTTGTTGGATCTATGAAGAACGACTTAGAGAAACAACAAACATCCAAACAATTTCTTATTGCGATTCAGGACCAGTAACTAGAATGCCATGACCCAAACGCAACATCATCACATCTGGTGGATATGTGTATTGCCATTTTGCTCCTTATCTACAGAGCTTTGCTTGAAAATGTCAGCTTCAAAACTTTATCAAAGTTGCATGACGATGCGAAACGATCTGCCTCATCTGCACCATCCTTGATGGAAAAATCGATGACCTTCAAACCTGAAGAAGATCGTCGTAGTGACATTCGCAAAGATAGGTGCAATCCTGAAAAATGTGTAAATCTCCAACACTCGGTTATTTTCACTGAAATGAGTATAGAAAGGGTCAAGACAACAATATGCCGCCTCCCAAGCGTCCTCCTACTTGTGAATAAACCAACAACGTTGTAGATGGTGAGTTTTTAACAAGGGCTAGAATCATAAAATCGGCCTCTGCCTAGCAGCAGAAACATAGACGTATATGTGCATATTTATACGCGTATTTTTCTAGCTTTATATCAAAGCATGAAATACTGTATCTCTATATATATTCTGCAGTCGAATTAAGAATACGGTTTCTACAAACAACTAAAGGTATTCTAAACTGATCCTGTAACCTCTCTAATATTCATAATATTTATGCCACATCGAACTTGTCTCAAGTCGCATAAATTCCACAACTGAATTCTTTGAAATTGTCTCGAATGCGTATTGATGTCCAATAACTTCTATCAAATTTGGGAATAGCTAATGTTGATACCCAAAGATGCATTTCATCTTAATGCCGTGATTGCAAAGAGCGTATCACATTTCGACGTTTTTTCCTCCAAAATATGCACTTTAGCATCTTGCTTAAGGAAAAGTCACAAATTATGCACGTTTCCTCTTAGAGGCACCACAATCAAAGAGAAATATCTCCAAAGACGTGTTATGCCTCTGTACTAGGCTAGCCTTAGATTTTTCCACGTTAGCACCAGGCTAGCACTAGCCTCACTACTCTTCTCCCTGGCAAGAAGCAAGCGCTAGCTTCGCCTAGCAGCGTCCCTCAGGGACGCATCATCTATTTTTCTCGCTGGCTTGAAGCTTGCGCTAGCCTTTTCTATAAGCGCCTTCAGGGACGTGACAATCTTGCTGGCAAGCCAACGCTAGCCACTGCATGCGTCCTTAGCGATGCACATTACTTCTCGACGCATATTATTTCTTACTAGCAACGAAGCCAGCGATAGCCTCTACTAGCTGCTTCACTTATTGACATATCATATTACTTTGCGCTAGCCAACAAAGCAAATGCTAGTTCTGTGAGTTGTGTCCTTTAGGAACGTGCCACATTATTTTATGCTAGGCACAAAGCCAGCCCTAGCTTTGCCTGGAAGACGCAACATTCCTTCTCAGTACTAACCTAATACTATTGCTAACCCTATATGGTTATCTATTAAGCCTTCTTGCTTGAGTTCTTAAGTGCGTTACGATTGGTCCTTGAGAACTTTTGCAGGAAAGGATTTTCAAATATTATAAAGGTCCGTTGAGCGCCTCATGGCTATGTCATAATAGATAATCTTGATTTCGAATACTTTCAAATTTATGCCTTAACTTCTAAGCTGACTTCTGGCCAAAAAATTTACGCCATGTTACTCCTACGTTAGTACATGACCACTAAACTTACCATACTTGGCACTACTCAGTCTAATTATTAATTCGGTGAGTTGCACAACTAGCCTCACTGACTTAGCAAGTCATTGACTTGACTTGACCTAATCAAAACAGTAGTGGTTCACAAATCCACTATTTTTCAGCGAGATACCAAATACAACACAAGGGGGATTCTTATTGGAGTAATGGTCTGGCGGTCTACGACAATCATGCGTTGTGGCAACACATTCACGAACAAGAAGGTAACAAGTAGTGGGACAATTATAAGGCAGTTGAGAGCACGAAAAGTAGTGGATATACAAGTTGTGACAGACCGGAAAATTTTCGCTTTCGACGGGTCGGGTTATGACCCGCTTGGCCAGCTCCAACTTCCCGATTCGCCACTCGAGATACCGGGCTTTCAAATTTTTTGGACCAATTCGATTTTTTACAAAGCAA
Source organism: Papaver californicum (assembly GCA_023531435.1). Taxonomy (NCBI): domain Eukaryota; kingdom Viridiplantae; phylum Streptophyta; class Magnoliopsida; order Ranunculales; family Papaveraceae; genus Papaver; species Papaver californicum. The sequence goes on from JAJJMC010019771.1 coordinate 1,653,569, forward strand.
ATTTTCATTGATTTATTCCAAATTGCTTTACAAGCATGTAACAAAACTTTTATATTTCAAGGGTTATCAAATCCCACATATGATTCCTATCGTTTTGTTGTGAAGATATAATACCTCCTTCCAGCCTACCATGCCGCACGATCTTCCACTCATGAGTGGGATCCAGACAAAGCACAAAGTGTCGCACGGGTGAGGGGGTGATCAGTCCCAATGCCAAGAGTAGTGGGATACCAGCCACCTTTCCGAACGGATTTTCTGGCAAAATCACAGAACTAGGTCAAGCTCAACTGATTATCTTTTCAAATGATATGAACTACTCAAAAGAGTTAGTAATCATTTCTAGATGGATGGTATGAACTGCCACTATAAGCAATAACCATCCCTTCTCAGATGATATGAATTACCTGAAATGGTAATAATCATCTCTATCACGTGTATCAGACAGATGATATGAATTACCTAGTATGGTAATAATCATATCTTATCGTACGTTTTTTACATTTATCAGATGGTATAATTACCTTGGATGGTAATAATCATCTCTCACTAAGTAGTATAAAAAACTAGTAATTGGACTGCAACTACCTCGAGAAGATTTGCAATCATCTCCAAATAAATGGTATGAACTATCGTGCAGCAACCAACACTTTTAGATGATATGAAAAATCTCGTGCTGAACCGCAGAGCGGTTGCCTAAGTACCCTCTCCGTAACTCGAATGGATCAAGCAAGACCGTAGTTCGTCATCCTTTGTTTAGATAGTATGAACTACGTACCCATAATGGTAGCAACTATCTCTCACTTGATGATATCAAGTAAACTTATAGAAGCATCATCAACATCAACACCATACCATAATGAAAATTGAGTTTATTTAACTAGCATAAACAATTGACAAGATTAGACTATACATAAAACTACCAATTTTCTCCATAATGATTAACCTCCTCATATATAATTCAAGTACTGTCTAAGTATATATGTGTTATTGAGGTTTTGCAAGACAACCATTTAGTTACGAAAGGAAAACATCATATTCACATGAATCATACTCACTTGTTCTACTTAAACCACATCTCAGTTAGATGGACGGTCGAAGAACTCAATACAAGTTGTTACAAGTTCATAATGTATCACTTCAATCATGATTCAGAAAAAAAACCAAAATCCATTGATCGGATCATCACAAGATTCTAACCACACATTGATAAATATATCAACAACACTATGCAGAAATTTGGAAGAAATATAACGGTTAGATATCCAGTTATGTCTAATTTTATTAGCGCAAATGAAACTGAATTCCTACAGGCGTAGCTACAGAAAATCTTATATTTGGGGTACTTCCCATGATCCATTTGTCTTAAAAGTTTTACATCTAAATCATAACAAAATTGGGTTTAGCGTGTCCAAAAATCATAGAAATACATGCAGTCTAAGTG
>JAJJMC010019771.1:1675009-1784399 GCA_023531435.1 Papaver californicum
GCTAAGGCACTATTATGCCGTGATGCATGACCCAATGCATCACCGAGATGAAGTTGCATAAGTTGGAGCATCATAGTGCTAAGGCACAATTATGCCGTGACGCATGACTTAATCGAAGTTGGCTTTTCCTTAATAGGCTTAAGTTGTTTGTCCCTTTCGAATCGACCCTATGATGAACTACGCTCATGCTTGATCCCATCCAGGTACGGGTTCGGTACGTGGGAAGCCGCAATACAATGCATTGAGGTGAAGCACCTTGTCGCTCATATCATCTAATTTGGGAGATGATTGCTACATTATGGTAACTCATATCATCTTGCTCGACAATGCTAAGCAAGAGATGATTGTTGACACACTTGATGAGGTAGTTGCAATTCCATTTGATGGATTGTTCATACTTCCTTGGAACCGTCGCGGCATGAAATGGCATGTGCCTGGATGTTGCACTCTTGGCAAGAACAAGATAAGTGCAGGCTCCAGCGCATGGTCGAAGCAAAATTGATGAAGCAAAAGCTTAGGCTTGAAATAGCCTAGGTGTTGGTCCAAGGCATGAGTTAGGCCTAGACAGTAAAGCAAAATTATGTGATGCTTTCCAAAGGCATCCCCATTATCTTGTATAGCCTTCAACCCTTGGTATAATGAGGGTAAGTTGGAATGGTATGCTAGTCAAAGGCATCACTATGGGATTTAATGGCCTTGCACCCTTTGTAGGACAAGGGTGTGTTGGAACGATATGGAGACTACGGTTTGAGTACCATGTTTGCAAAGCATGTTTGGAAAGGAAAATATGCCTGGAACGGTATAAACGTAGCTTGAACGATGTGGGAACTACGTTTTGAGTGTAATTGTTACAAGGTAGGCTTGGAAAGCAAAAATTTACCTGCACTTTCTAGCGAGAAGTTGGGCTTTAAGGTCGGGTTACACTCTTTAAAATCACGCATCGGGGAGTTCTGGCCTGCCCAGCGCAACGCGCCAGAGGCGGGAATTTTCCGGTCCGTGACAGTACATTAATTAAATATCCCTAGAAGTGAAGCCCTTCACAAACACCCCTACACATTATAATTATACCCCTTATCTTCTAGAAGCTTTATCCACTTAAAAATAGATTACCTTAATACCCTCACTTATATAATTTTTTTTATCTATCATATATAACATCTTTCTTCATTTCAAAAAACAACAAATTCATTTCTCCATCATTTCACCACCACCACCACCAACTCCAACTCCACAACCACCAACATTCCACCAGCGCCATTATTCTACCACCACCACGTCGTCGCCGTCGCCACCACCACTTCACAAACACCACCGTAAACAACACCACACCGCCACCACCATTGCACCATTCCACGACCACCAACATTCCAACACCACCGCCGCCATCACCACCACCACCATTCCACAAACACCTCTACCACCAACACTAACATTCCACCACCACCACCATTCCAAAAACACCTCCACCACCAACACTAACATTCCACCACCACCACCACCAATAACGCTAACATTCTACCACCAACACCACACCACCACCCCCACTGCCGCCGCCACCACCACAGCTACCACCTCTAGCACCACGACCACCAACTCAAGCCAAGTTGATACCAAAATATGGTGTCAACAACCCAAGTTGACACCAAAATTAAAAATTCAGAAATAATTATGTTGTTGACATCATAATCTGGTGTCAATAACCCAAGTTGACACTAAAACTAAAAATTCAGAAAAAAATTATATTGTTGACATCATAATCTGATGTTAAAAAACACAAGTTGACACAAAAAACTGGTGTCAACAAGCCAAAGTTGACACCAAAACTGAAAATCCAGAAAAAAGAGTTATGTTGTTGACATCATAATCTGGTGTCAACAAACCAAATTTGACACCAAAATCTGGTGTCAACAAGCCAAAGTTGACATCAAAACTGAAAATGCATAAAAAATTTATGTTGTTGACATCATAATTTGGTGTCAACACACCCAAGTTGACACCAAAATTTGGTGTCAACAAGCCAAAGCTGACACATAATTGAAAATTCAGAAAAAAAGATATGTTGTTGACATCATAATCTGGTGTCAATAACCCAAAGTTGAGACCAAAATCTGGTATCAACAACCAAAGTTGATACCAAAATTAACATACTCGGATGAGTAAACCTGACGTAAATCGAACACGCATCTTCTGACGTTGAGTCAGGTGTGTTACCATTACACCATAAATTCATTTTAATATGCATTATAATCCATGTATCATTCTGAATATACCTACTCATTGTGACATACTAGTTTTTGTCTGTAGTGGCATACTATTTTACTCATTCTTAAACTAGATCAATTATGTTAGGACTAAATTTGGAAGGCACCGCTTCATTGTTGTATGTCCCTATATATATGACTTATATTTCATGAAGATTAAAGAATGAAAATAAACTTTGAAATTCCACCTTATTATAAGAACTACGCTACGAATGTACCATAAAAGTTTCACATCTTCTGTTGTATGTTTTCAGGTTCATTTTCCATGTTTGAATCTCCAAAGTCAAAATTAGATGCATCTGACATAGAATATGAACTCCAAAAAGATGGGAAGTTTTCCTACCTACACAAGAAGAAACATATAATTAGAATTGTTGCAGAAGATATTCAGCTCCATTATAATGTTCATTATGAAATTATTTTATACTTCCAACTCCAAAACAACATTGCAAGCAATGATTGAACTGTCATTACTAAATTAGTTCAATTTAAGTGTTGGAGCTCGATTTACTGAATTTTTGGGATAGAAAATTTCTTTGAAATCTAATTTTGAGGGAATGAAATTTTAGTGTGAGCTGGAGATGGAAAAAAGAGGAGGAAATTTTGGAGATCAATCTTGAACGAGATTCGGGAGAAAGTTGCTCTTATTGAAACCCAGATTTGTAGTGAAATCTTTTTGTATATCAGATATCAAATCTAATACTCTTGATCTTTCAACACAACTAGACAAACGATGGGTTAATTTTCGAAGAACGACCTCCCTTGAACTAGTCGTGACTAAAGTAAGAGAACTAAAGAGGAACTAGTAGTAACCTAGTTGTTTCTCTATTTTGAGTGATAAGGGATAAAATGGCTGCCTCGACTCTCGAGGGTATTCAAGTATATGTAAAGTGTAATAAACAAGTATCAATTTGTTTAACTTTTAAGATATTCTTTTTTGATTTTTATTTTTTAATTTCCAAAAAGACTTTTAAAAAGTACTGTAAGAGTAATTTCATGAGAATATGTGAGAAAATAAAGCATAAAACTTTATAGTGTTGGGGTTGAACTTCCATGTAGATGAAATATGGGTAGATTTAGTATTATTGGACGTGTAACATCAACTATACATAATATTTTACTAATAAAAAGTGTCACATAATTATTCAAAAATAAGCCTCCTAAATATTGTCACACTCAAAAATTTCTATCACATTTGATGATAGTTACAAGACTTGTGACCTATATGTTATGTGATTTAAAAGAAAAGCATTAAAAATCTCTATGTTACAAACTAGCTAATATGGTGTAGTGTAATCCCGGATTATGCGTATAGTAGTAAATTGATGTTGTTTAAATAAGAATTTAAGTATCTAGGAATAGCACTAGAGAAGATATCGGATACAGAACAAGCTCTAGGAATAACACTAGAGAAGACTCAAGTTGTTCTGTACTAGTGGGAAATCTATCTAGGATCTTGAGACTTATTAGATAGACTACATGGTCAATATAGAACACCTGTAGTTATTTGTAGAGACTGTATTCTTAATTCTCCTGTGGAATATAGGCAGAAATACAATATTTCGTGTTCTGATGTGCAGTCAGAAATATATGCGCAAATATGCGCGGATACTTCTATGTTCCTGCAACTAGGCAGAAGGGAGATTTTATAATTTTGTCCCTTATCAAAAACTCACTATCTACATACCCGCATTAGGATACTTAATTGGTACGCTCTCTACCGCATTGATGCTCTGCATAACAATATCAGTGGAAGCACTATCCTCAATAAGTATGCGAGTAGGAGTGCTCCTATGATTCTCAGTGTGGGAGGAGACGTCATTCATGATGAGATCAACGGTAACCCTTGTTCCTTCACTCATAGGTCCAACTCTCTGGTTTTGTTCATTCTCCCACTAAAAGGAGAGAGAAAATAGGCATATTAGCCAGAGCATCTCAAACAAAAAAGTTTTGAGCATGAACCATAAAACTCATTATACATACTCATAAATATCATAGGCATTCAGTCCCAAGTAGTATTCAAAGAATTATATGAGTCATGGCTATTACAAGTTGTTTCATAAAAAATGCATCCGAGGCAATTTACACTACCTCCTGGTATATCTGAAGCTAGCGATAATTGGTGAAGAATCTGGGGATGAGTCTAATTTCAAAAGTTTCGTATGGATGTATAATACAATATATTAAAAGGGTGCATCAATCGAATAAACGAGCTAAGAGTTATGGCAAAAACAGTGAGCGGTGTCGGATCTGAAAAATTGTCATAATTTTCCTGGATACTTCCTTTACTGTTTGGTCATTTTCATAAACAAGATCAAAACCTGTATTTTTCCGATGAAAGACGTTGGAAATTGTTTTCTAACAAAGATACAAGGGTTAATCATCCAAACCATAGTTCGTATGAAGATTCTACAACGTTTTTTCTAAGCAATATACTTCTGAAATTTTCTAACGAAAAAAATCTATAAATACTTTGCAAATACAAGCATAGTTATACTTATACGAGAAATTTGAAGAGTTTATATGGTTTATTATTGTCATAAGAGAGGAAAACTCCAAGTTAGTGGAAGACTCCAGCACCATTTCATATATATTGCTTACTTCGTCATAAATAGTAGCATATCCAGATTCTCCATGAAGCTCCTATGTACAAGACGTTTCTTCAAGTTTCTCATCCTCATCCTCAGACTCATCCTTTCCTTCCACATCCGTGGTATTTCCCGAAGCCTCAGAAGTATCGACAGGGTCAGAATGAACATCGCACTCATAGGCTATGACAAGGCAATAAAGCACATTACACTTCGTAAAATACAGAAGTATAAAGAATGACAAGTAGAAGACTTACATTACTACGGGGACGAGCCTTTCTCCCAGGAAGAATCATTCGTGGTCCTTGTCTTACATACTAGGGACTGTCAACAATGATAAGAATGGTATCCACTCGAGGGCGAACAATACGTGCAGGCTGAAAGAAATGGACCAACCAGTTAAATTATGATAATCATTTTTTGAGATTAAAAAAAAATTGAAAAGAAATACTGCTACCTGCTGAGTCGAGTCAATAATGAACTCCCGCTTGGTTTTGTTCGATTTTTTTGAGTTTGCTCCACAAGCTTTCCCGCTCTTAGAAGGGGGACCACTTTTCATCAACGGAAGTCCTGAGACGAACTTTATGAAACGATCTCTCTTTGTATTCTAGAAGTGTGCATACATGGCTGATACACGAGGTTTCCTATATCGACAGAAGAAAGGGATGCTTATTCCCTCAGCAAGGCAGAATCCAAACTCTCCTTCAATTCTTTAACAGATGAAGCTGCACCATGACCACAAGGTAATTCTTGATCAAAATCCATCTTCCGAGTTGCACGGTCAATATTGTACGCCTGTACTGATTAACCTTATGAACGAATAACAAGGACGTAACCCGGTATGGAACTATTCATACACACGTTCTGTCCAGAAGAAATTACATTAAGTTTTCTCTTCGAACCTGACCAGAAAGCCGCCTCAACGGGTCTAGCAAAAGTAGTTGGCGAAAGAATACGCCCGTGCTCAGAATGCCAAGGCCTGAAGTTCACCTTACTTTGGATATCTTTCAAATCAGCTAGACTTACAGAAGTAAATTTCTTCCTGTGACAATGACTGATTCTTGCATACTCAATATCTCCAATCAGATATGAAGGATTGGTTGGAGACGCATATTTTGGGAAATTATCCCATAATTATGGTTGGAGAAATACAGTATGCGCACATGAATCAATCATCATAAACCCATTAAAAATTTTCATGTCACAAGCCAGTGAATCGAAATGAGAATACAAAAAACCAAGAAACAATTTACTATGACGGAGACATTCACCATCATCAAGTGCCACGGCCAAAAAAACGACTGAGAGCTTCAATCTGCCGACAAGGAAATCTTCAAATACATCTCTAAACAACCAGACTGTCAGAAACGCTGCAATACTCAAGGGGTCGCTAATAGCAAGACCATTATCATTAGTCTTACCATTCTACCAATAATCAATTCATCTTACATAATTTGCACCACGTCGACCATTACCTCACTGGAGTTCTTCTATCCTCCTCTACAAAGCGGTAATCATTCGTTTCTTTCCAGCAGAATGTTCAATAGGGAGGGTCGATGCGACTGGGAGCTCCAACAAACTGAATAATCTTCCAAAGTAATTATTACCTAACCCCAGGCACATATATCAGAATGGGTTGAATCACACCAACGGGAAACGAAAGTTAAAAGGTCTTACAACATGAAGTATTCGAGCATATTTCAATACTTTAACCACTGAAGAATCGTTCAACATTACCTTTGTAGGTGGTAAGTTTTTAAAAAGAGCTAGAATTGTAAAATTTCCCTCTGCCAAGGAGAAGGAATATAAAAGGGTATATACGTATTTATGCGCATATGCTTAGTTCTATAATAAAACATGGAATATTGTATCTCTACTTATATTCCATAAGCGAATTAAGAATACAGATTCTCTACAAACACTCTAAATTGGCTTCGCAGCCTCCTCAATACTCATATTATTTATACCTATCGAACTAGTCTCAAGTCGCACAATTCCATGGTTGAATTCCTTGAACTTGCCTCGAATGTGCAACGATGTTCCAGCAACATCTATGAAATGCGGGAATGGCTAATGCTTAAACCCCAAAATATACTCAAGCTTAACGCTTCGTTCACAATGAACTCGTCTCAAATTGCTTTTCTGAGTTCAAATATGCTACTTTAGTACTTTGCTTAAAGATAAACTACGAATTATGCGCTACTCCTTTTGAGCCTCTGAGCTAGGCTAATATCCTTTTCTCCTATCAGCACCAGGCTAGCACCAACCGCTTGGCTTATCACCATATTGGCGCTAGTTCCCTACCCCAGCGCTAAAAGCGCTATCTTTTTTAGCGTATTACCTTAGCGCTAGCCCTAGAGCCAAAAACGCCAATTCCCTTGGACATCGCGTTTTTTCCTAGCACCATTGGCCTAACACGTCCTTAGATTAGCGCTATTAGCCCAGTGCGTCCATAGTGATGTATCCCCGAGTAACCAACATCCCTAGCGTGATGCGTACTTGGCTAGCGCATCTTGGCTAGCATGTCCCATGACTGTAACGTCCCTACCTGATGCGGCCATAAACTTAGCTCCCTTGGCTAACGCGTCCTTGACTTAGCTCCCATGCCCGACACGTCCCATGGTAACATGCCTCTAGCTAACACGACCTAGGCTGATGCGTCCCATCTGATGCATCCCTAGCCAGCACCCCCCTAGATGATGAGTCTTGGCCTAACACGTCTATGTTTGGTAACTTAGATCAAGCGCATTAGCGCTAGCACATTGGTGCTAACTTCCATTGACTTAGCTAGCTTCTTCGGGAAGTGCAAACTTCAAATGTCCTTGAAACTATCTTTCTAGCCCTAGCATAATTGACACTTACTAAAAGCTATGCATATTGGCCTTTTATACTAAAAGACCTAACACATTATTATTTATGCTAAGTAGCTAGTGCTAGCCTTGCTAGCTACTTCCATCAGAAATATTCTTTTCTTTTCAATATTGACCTAACATCAAGTCTTATACGATTTTGTAATAAGTTTTCTTGCTTAAGAGGCTCTTCATAATCTTGGCTTCAAATTCCTTTCAGACTTATGCTAAGTCATTTTTGAGCTAATACTTAGCCATTAAATATGCAATGTTACTCCTAAGCTAGTACATAACTACTGAACTTACCAGAATCAACACTAATCAGTCTGATTATCAATTTAGCGAGTTATGCAACTTGCCTCACTGACTTAGAAAATCACTTGACTTAACTTGATTTAATTATAACAATAATAGTTTATGACTCCACTATTTCCATTAGATATCAAATACAACACATGGGGGTAATCTCATTGGGGTACTGGTATGGCGGACTACAACAATCGTGCATTGTGGAAACACCTCCACGAACAAGAAGGTAACAAGTAGTGAGACGGTTACAGAGCAGTTGAGAGGATAAGGAGTAGTGGTCAGATAGGTCTTCCCTACTTTCCAGACACGACCCCACTACAATCTCCACAATCATCACTTCTCCACCCCTCCCTAACTTCCACCACTTACGAGAAATCAATGTGTCTCCTTTGAACTATAAATAGACGGTTCTCATCTATTCGAAACGAGACAGAAAAACTAATACATAGAAAAATTAGCGATTCATCTCAGAGATAATCCTTTCTTCTTCACATACGGCAATTACTTATAACACTGATATTTCTCAATCTTATTTGCTTCCCTCCCCTAAGACCTACCCAATATTCTCAACCTTTGTGAGTGAAGCAGGACGTGAACGGCCATATCTTGGTTTAGGCTCGTCCTGTTCGAGCTTGATCTATTGAACCTACTTGAAAATACGATTTTACCGTACATTTGTTTTCACCCTAAAATAATTGGCGACCACAGCGGGAGATCAACCTTTCAATTACAAAAGCCAATTTTTAGTTATTCAAGATGGTGGATCTTAGGTCCGGAGCAGCTACAACTCCTATAGTCGGTTCAGGTATTACTGCTGTGGCGTTTCTGAAAAAACCCTGTCACTACTGAACCTCATCGTACCAATACTACTACTATACCTTCTCTCGGTAACAAAACCGCTGAAGGCACCGAGAAAACCCAAACCCCACCCAGTATTGATGATCTGATGAAAATACAGGAGGTTCTTGCATGAACACAGGTGAACATGGCTACCACTCAGAAAGAGGTACTTGCTTGCCTCAAGACCTTGGTGGAGCAACTCTCCCCGGAAAAACACCATCGTTTGACGGAGCCAACTGATAGGATTTGTGAAAACCCTATTTATAATAACATCAATCACATAGTGTCTAACTAGTAGACAACAACAAATATGGGTCGAACTACAGGGAACAGTGGAAATACTATGATCAAGATTCCTAATTGACTAATCAAGGAACACTCTTTTTGGGTTTTTCGAGTTTAGAATGAAATAACAAAATAAACTAAACTAAAATTATATAATGATGGATTCAGTAACTAGGGAATTTGGTTTCCACTAATTAATTGTGTGAAATTCAAATAATCTCCAAACATATTTTTTTTTAATACTCGAAACAAATATTGGAATTAACCTCATATCTTTTCAATAAAATCTTAATTGTTTAGTTTCACAGATGCAGTTTCCTTCGTTTTAAATGTAATAATCCTAAAACACTACTTATCAATCCAAAAGTATACACCGTCAAAGAACTTAACCCAAGTACATCATATCAATCATAAAGCATACATAGTCAATGAAATTATATAAATCAATTAAGAACCAAACATATATGAAGTGAAATTGCTAGTCATTGAATCATACGAATATGTTATTATTGAGTTCAAATGAAAACATAATTAAAATTGGTTTCTACTTAAAATCCTAGTCGCAAAGCTTAGCAAGACATGGAGATGGATTTCTTAAAATCCATAAAAAATTTAATAAAAATAGAGATGAAAGAACGATTAAACCGATTGGACGGATCTTTCTCCTTGTCTCTACTGTCGCCAACACCTAGAGAATAGCTCCGCCTCTAACGTCAGAGCACAGCTCCCAGAAAACTCCAGTGAAACTCCCATTTTTTTTTTTCTATTTATACTTACGGTCAAAACATAAGCCCATTAATTTGTTCATATCCCATGAAACCGAAAACAAGGTTTCCAACAGGCGTTTCCAACAATGATTTCCACCTCCTTATTCTTTTCTCCACTAACGTGTCTTTTTTTACTTCATTCTTTCTTCTTTTTCATTCCGCACAACACCACAACTTCAACCAAGGCAACACCACCTATTGCCACGTCTTCTATCCCTTGGTCCACCACCTTCACTCTTTCTCAGCCATTTTTTGACGTCACCAACACAATTCACTTTCACCTTTCTCGTCTTTGTTTAGTGACTGATCTCACTCTCTATCTTGTGTCATACTTTGTCTCATGTTGAAACAAAACTCCAAATACCCCACATGCTTAACAGCCTAGATTCCATTCTCTATGGATCACATCACCTGTTAGCCACCAGACGTCAATACTTTTCCGGTACCAAACAGATTTGTCAGTCCGCTACTACAGCCAACTCCATAGTTTAAGCATTTTGGTCCATTTAGCCGTATTATTTCGTAAATTTGGGATTTACGCATACCACCTACAACAACACAAAAATAATTAAATTAATATAAAAAATAAACACTAATAAATATAGATTGAGTGGTAAAAATGTATGAATTAAGTGTCTATTAAATATCCCCAAATCTATATTTTGCTAGTCCTCAAATAAAACTAATCAAACAAAATAAAATAAAATCCTAACTCACTTTCACAGGAATCGCGACTACATTTAGCATATGTACCAAGCCTTTAAACTCCTAAGTGGCCTTAGCGGACGAGTTTTGTCTCTGAGGGTTTACAAGAGGTAACCCACAAAACCTTTACTCCAAATTTTAGCTACTTGTAAACAATTGAGGATAGACATTAATCAAGATATTCAGGCTACTGTATGAATCCAATTGTTGTACACGAGTTTGCACTCAGCGTGCTAAAATTCATATAAGAATGAAAAACTCTACTCAAATAATCATTGAACATCCAAAACTGGATAAAAATTGTCAACATTCGCATTGCTCGAAATCAATCAAATTCAAATACAATGATAGATTAGAAGATGAATATGGAAGTGATGAATGGTGCATATGTGATAGACACACTTTTGTGTCCAAATTGTGCTCGATTATCTATTTTAATAGTGTTCGATTTTGTGCTTATTATGGGTTTTTATGTCTTCGTAGGTATTTTGAGATATATTTGTGGAAAAATCGTCTCAAAAGTTGTTAAAGGCACCCAGCAAAATTGATAAAGGCACCCACCAGTTGGATTGGGGGCACCCTTCATTCAAATTCAAAATTCAAAAAGGGCGGGAAAAAATCTTTACGTGAGAACTTTGCCTGAATTGGTGTAGAACGAGTTTTAAACGAGTTTGGAGGTAATTATGAGTTACCAAAGTAAAGAAGAGATCAACACAGGATCAACATACGTCAGAAGACGTGTTTCACCCGGAAAAAATAGCTGCAGAAGTGATTCACGTCGGAAAAAGAAGAGTTGGAGTCCGTTTCGGATTAACAAGAATTGGAGTTGGAGTTGGATTTGGATCGTTCTTGGTGTTCTAATCACTTAGGAAGGATATTCAGGGTTAGCCAAGCCTATAAATAACAAAGAAACCAAAGAAAAATCAGGCCAAAAGCGAAGAAAAAATCTCTGGAAAAGACAGAAAATTCTGCTGGTGAAGGAAGAAGTTGAAAAACATATTACACCCAAGAACAGTCATTTTCTCTGTCGCTAAACCCGTTACTTATTCTTTCATAATTCTGAAGCGGCCAGAGTCCGAACTTTATTTCTGTTCTCTTCAACCACATAGAGAACACCTTCTATAACTGTTATGAATGTATCAATTCTTCTGTGTTCTTTTTATTTCTTCCTTGTAAACACTTTTTGAGCTATGAAAAATTATTTTAAGAGTGTTTCCGACATGATGAGCTAATCATCATCACTTGAGCAACGGTGGAAGCCATTTTTCCAATAATAAAGTGGTAATTCTTATTTTATTTATTTTTTGAAATTCTTTTATAATTATTTTCTTTGAATTAAATTTGAAAGAAATGGTTTTTATCAGTTAGTAGTGTTTTCTTTTGATGAGTCATGCTGAGATCAGAGCTTTTGATTTCTCATGCTTTCGATTTACAACTATTATTTTTAAAACTTAACTTTGGCAATATTTTGGATAAACTGAATATACGAGTTGCAAGATTTTTATTACTTGAAAAATTGGCTAATGGTGGAAACTTTAGTCTCAGTCCTTCCCATAATTTGAAATCAATTTACTTTAATCTGTTTTATTTTTAGTTATTAAAAATTAGGTTTAAAAATCGAATCTTTAATAATATGAGTATCGAACCTTTTACCACTATTTTAAAACTACATCAATTTTTGGCGCCGCTGCCGGGGACTTGTCTTTAGGTTTAGAGTTTTAGATTTATTTTTAGGCTTTTTTTTTTAGTATTATTTTTACTTTGTTCTATTTTACGTTTCTTTGGGTATTTTTCTTTTTGCTACACGTTTTGGATTTTGGATTAAAATGAAATTGAGCCAAATACTTTGGTGATTAAAGACTTGGAGTCAAAATTAAAGCTAAAATAACGAAAAGAAGAAAAATAATTTTATTTTTAATTATATTTTATTAGGTTTTATTTATTTCTCTTTTTAGAAAATTGTATTAGGAAATTTTTATTATTTCTGTAATTTTTCTTTTATTTTTGGACACTTTTTGGACTTTATTTTGGGACTTAGGACATTATTTTTATTTTTAAACCCTACAGAAGGGTAATTTAAATATAAACTACAACAGGGAAGGACGACAATTACCATCTTTTCTCGGCCCCTCGGGTTCGTACATTGACACAGGAGTCGGTGGCCCGAGTCGACTATAACCGATTCATCCCCCGTCTGGTACGGGAGGTAAGACTCGATCAACCCACGAATCCCCTGCAAGTGGGTTTAATGTATTCCTTCGTATGCATATATGTTGAGGAATTGAATACGGACTAACTTTTCTAGTAAAGGTCAAGAACTTGCCATACAAGATAAGGATTCGGATTTCATCACCGTTTCCTTCTTGCCCGTTTTAGGAACACGTTATCAAACACGAACCTAACCTTAAAATCTTGACTAGAAAGAGACCGATAGGGTAACGAGCTTATATGAAACTCGTTCATAAGGACTGTATTGGTTACTTTGTTAGCCTAACTCAAGGTTCAAGAAGATTATTTTAAGTTGATTAGAGACGCCTTGTAACCCAAAGAAAAGTTGCCAAAGAGACAGGGTTATCAAATCTCCATAGAGCTTATCCTGTTTCTGTTCGACTTAATCTAATTCGGATCATTTTAAGAGGTTTGATAAAACTGTAAATAGTTGCCTTTTGAAAGAATAAAAGCTGGTCTAGAAACAATCTAAATGGATCCATCATGCTTTTTGTTTGCTAGATTCGATAGGTTTGATTTGGTTGAGTCAGCCTTGCTTGTGATTGTTTAGAATTCTCTTCCAATTAGGATTTATTTTTTTCTCGTTTTTTTTAGTGTATGCCAAGACCGCTCGAAGTCATCACTGAGCGATCTTGGAAAAGAGATGATTAGTGACAACCCTAGTAGTTATGTCCCTGGAAACGAGGACCTCGAAGACTCTTCTTTTGAGGAACCTGTTTTTAGAAATTTCAATTTTGAGGACTTGATACTGTGTAAAGTAGTTACTACTAGTCCTTTGATAGTCCAGCAATGGAAACTTTAAAAGATTTGTTGAACCCGACTAGGACTTCTCGTCCATTATGTATCAAGTTAGCTGAAACTGAATCAAACTATGAGTTGAAACCTGGGACCATACAGATGTTCCTAATCTTCTTAGGGAAAGACAATGAAAACCCCTATTTCCATGTTAGGAATTTTGAGGAAATATGTAATACCATCAGGATTAAGGACCTAGATGATGAAGCATTGAAACTTAGACTATTTCCTTTTTCACTAAGAAACAAAGCCAAATCTTGGCTATATAGTTTGACTTCCGAGTCAATTGAAACCTATAAACAACTTACATCTGCCTTTTTCCATAAGTTTTTCCCTAGACACAAAACATCATCTATTAGGCAGCATATTTGCACATTTGCTCAACAAGAGGGAGAATCTTTATATAGGTATTTAGAAAGGTTCAATGACTTATTATCACAATGCCCCCATCATGGTATAGAAAAAATAAGGCTAGATAAGATCCTCTACGAGGGTTTAGATTAATCGACAACAACCACGGTTGAGTCTTTATGCACAGGTGGGTTTGAAAATAAAACTGTCGATGGTGCAATGACAATTTTGAATGAAATTGCCGAAAAAAACCAGCAGTGGGAAAACAGTACGGATCCCCAGAAAACAATTCTTCTAATTAGAGAAAATGTCAATATGGTAGAAGAATCTTTTAAATCAGATGCCAAAATAGCAGCTATATCAAAAAGGTTAGAAGCTTTAGAATTGATTCAATCTAGTTCTGGAATTGATCCCAAGCCATTTTGGGAAGGACATACTGTTGAAGAGCAATCCCATGCTCTTTATAAGAACACTAGATTTGATAATCATCAGAAGTTTGACCCTTATTCGGAAACCTATAACCCTGGTTGGAGAAACCATCCTAACCTTTCTTTGTCTAAGGGCCAAAGTCAAGGTCAGTCTAGTAATTCTAAGGTTCCCCCAGGTTTTGGTTATACTAATAATCCTTCTGGACCGGCACAAGTTCAGAATCCTATAGATAAGATGATCATGAGTTTAGCAGAGTCTGTCGTCTCATTGACTCAGAACTTTACAGAGTTTCAGCAATCAGTTAAACAAAATTTAGAAGACAATAAAAAGATGATCCAGGTTAACTCTCAGGCTATTAATGATTTACGAACCCAGGTTGGTCAAATTGCTGAGTCTTTGAGAGAAAGTGAAAAAGGTAGGTTTCCTAGTCAGACCCAACCCAATCCTAGAGGAGTTCATGAAGTATCTTCTGGTGAGAAATCATCAAATCATGTGAATACAATTAAAACCCTTAGGAATGGTAAAGTGGTAGACAACAAGGTAATTATGTATGATAGTCAACATACTGTAGTTCACCCTTCTGAGCCAGTAGATTATGAGACTGATGAAGTCTCTAAGAGCCCAATGTAGTTCCTTATGATCCATATTTTGTGACCAGAGCCCCGTTCCCACAATTTTTAGCACCAACAAAGAAGAAATCCAACTTTAATGACATATTGAAGGTTTTTAAGAAAGTCAAAATCAACCTTCCATTATTAGATGCAATTAGGAAGATTCCTGCTTATGCCAAGTTCCTTAAGGATATGTGTAGGCGAAAGCAAGATCTTAGTGTACCAAAGAAAACCTTTTTAGCTAGTCATGTAAGTTCAATTATCCAGAACAATACAACTCCTAAGTACAAAGACCCAGGTTCCCCAACCATTTCTTGAATAATAGTTAACTACCGTGTTGAGAAAGTGTTACTTTACTTAGGAGCCAGTGTGAACTTACTTCCGTACCATGTGTACCTCCATCTAGGACTTGGTGATTTGAAACCTACTCAGATAACACTGCAATTAGCTGATAGGTCCGTGAAAATTCCTCGTGGTGTCATAAAGGATGTTCTTATTGAGGTCGATAATTTTATTTATCGGTAGATTTTGTTTTCCTTGACACCCAACCTGTCCCTCACCCAGAGAATCAGATACCTGTGATATTAGGTCGCCCGTTTTTAGCTAAATCTAATGCGATCATTAACTGTCGAAATGGTATTATGAACTTATCTTTTGGTAAGATAGCTATTGAGATGAATATTTTCAATATTAGTAACCAACCACCTGAACTAGATGACACGTACATTGAAGAGGTTAACATGATAGGAACAATAGTTCAGGAGTCATTACCTAACACTTTGTTAGAATATCCATTAGAGAAATGCCTAGCCCACTTTAGATTTGATGTTGACGATGATAGTGTTATTAATGAGGTAAATACTTTTTTAGATTCTGCACCTTGATGGACACTTATAATATATGGAAAGCAAAGTTTGAACTTCTACTAGTTTATAATTCTACCTTATTTCCTTCTATAGAGGAAGCTGAGTGTAGTTCTGACCTTAAGGACTCTTGAATCCAACCAATAGTTTTTAGTCCATCTGAGAGTAATGTCCACCATAAGTTTGGGGATAACGATGATTCTTGTGATTGTCCAGTATCCCTGCTTAAAGACCCTCACTTGGGACTTGACATATGCACCTCTACCATTTTACAAGATCATCTTCAAACTAGATTCCTTGAGCCTGTTGATATCCAGAAAGATGTTCAACTGTTAGAAACCCATCCTCTGGTCGATGTGGTTTACCTAGGCGATAATACCAAGATTGACTTTGTTTTCCCACCAAAATATTTTCTTCCATATGTGGGAACGTATGAATTTCTAATGTTTCAGTTATTAAGTTTTGAGACTAAGCCTAATTACTTTAGGGAATTAGAATCGACACATTTGTTTAAGAATGACCACCTTCATAGTAGTCAATTATGTGAGTCAAATATGATTGACTTTGAGGATCCATAATTATTCAGGTTATTACTATGTGATTCTAAGTTCTTATTTGAGTTATTCCAGACTCTACAACCTAATTCTTTTGATCCTGCCTACGAGGAAATCCATCCCATGAAAATATTTTATCTAAACCCTTTTATAGAGCCCGAACCTGAACCACAACTAGAAGTAGTTGTCTTAAACAAAAAACTAGACAATGGTGTGCTCAGTTTGTTCATTTTCTTAGCTTGTTGCAGTTTCCTTTTATTTGTGATAATACTATTTGATTCAGATGACCCAAAGTTGTTCCGACTATTGCTATATGATCTTATGAGGTGACTAATTCTTTTTTAGTCTGGATGAAGACTTTAAACTTAGCACTTCTTGGGAGGTAACCCGTGCTCATGCGACACGGTAATATCTTTCCTTAACTCCTTTCCTTTGATTGGTAACAATTTCTCCTTGTTCATTCTTTTAATCATTCATCTTTAGAGACATTGAGGACACTACTTGATTTAAGTTTGGGGGGTAAAGGAGAAACTTTTAATGAAATATGAAACTTCAAAGCCTAGAAACTTGTGAACAATTCAGGATGACACTAACCATTCTAGGTAGATGGAAACTGAGTTCTTTTTTATAGGAATTGGTGTGCCCAGCTAAATGTTCTATTCATAAAAGGACATAGTTCAGGTGTTAGAAATAACATGATGGTCGTCACCATATCTCGGAGTCTATCTCGACCATATCACCTTCTGTTTTTATTTTTATAATTTTGTGTTTCTCTAAGTGATTTGGTGGGGCACCAGTATTGAATTGTTATCAACGCCAGGATGAAATAGAGTGTTTGAGATCAAGCCCCATTATTAAATTCTTATTTTATTAAAAAAATAAAATTAAAAAAATCGAGTATTGACACTTTGATAGCAATATGTGTATCTTCTCCTTGTCTCCGTCGCCTAAGCAAGCATGGAACGCAGGATCCATGTGAACTATCATGTATGATGCTGATAAGGACCATGCGCTTGGATTCAATTTGATCCAATCATGTTGTCAATACATTTATAATTCTTTTATTTTCAATAAATCGATCACTGGGACCATTGAATATACCAGTTGAATCGATATTAGTATAATGATTTAGACCAGTAAGATCATATCTCAACCCATTAGGATTCATTCTGGTACTGACCTTCAGACAGATATGGGAAACACCGTTCACCTTAGTCACATGCGCAAACTTCATATTGCCCACATCCATCTTCTAAATCTTTTCATGTGATTGAACTTTTATAGATTCTGAGTATTGTGGTTGAACAACTATCTGGGTAGAGATTTGTTTTCTTATATATTAATTTTAGTATGCTTGAGTAAAAACTCGTGTACAACAATTGGACTCATATAGGGTAATGATTCCCAGAGCCGAAGAATTTAGTATGCCAACTAAATAGCTTGTTTAGTGTTTATCCTCAATCGTTCACGAGTAGTTAAAACTTGGAGTAAAGTTTTTGTGGGTATACCTCTTGTAAACCCTCACGAGACAAAACTCGTCCACTAGGAACACCTAGGGGTTTAAAGGCTTATTACATATGCTAAATGTAGTCGCGATTCCTGCGAAAGTGAGTTAGGATTTTATTTTATTTATAGATTAAATTTGCTCAAGGACTAGCAAATAAAAAGTTTGGGGGTATTTGATAGACACATTTTTGTGTCTAAATTGTACTCGATTATCTATTTTAATAGTGTTCGATTTTGTACTTATTATGGGTTTTTATGTCTTTGTAGATATTTTTGATACATAAATATTTGTGGAAAAATCGGCTCAAAAATTTGTTAAAGGCACCCAGAAAAATTAATAAGGGCACCCAACAAAATTGATAAAGGAACCCACCAGTTCGATTGGGGGCACCCTTCATTGAAATTCAAAATTCAAAAAGGGCGGGAAAAATCTTTACGTGAGAAAGTTTGCCTGAATTGGTGTAAAACGAGTTTTAAACGAGTTTGGAGGTAATTATAAGTTACCAAAGTAAAGAAGAAATCAACACAGGATCAACACACGTCAGAAGACGTGTTTCACCCGGAAAAAATGGCTGCAAAAGTGATTCACGTCGGAAAAAGAAGAGTTGGAGTTGGTTTCGGATTAACAAGAATTGAAGTTGGATTTGGATCGTTCTTGGTGTTCTAATCAACTTAGGAAGGCTAATCAGGGTTAGCCAAGCCTATAAATAGCAAAGAAACCAAAGAAAAATCAGGCCAGAAGCGAAGATAAAATCTCAGGAAGAGAAAAAAAATTTTGCTGGTGAAGGAAGAAGACGAAGAACAAACTACGTCCAAGAACTGTTATGTTCTTTGTCGCTAAAGCCGTTGCTTATTCTTTCATAATTTTGAAGCGGCCAGAGTCTGTACTTTATTTCTATTCTCTTCAGCCACACAAAGAACACCTTCTGTAAATGTTATAAGCGTATCAATTCTTCTGTGTTCTTTCTATTTCTTCATTGTAAACACTTTTTGAGCTATGGATAATTATTTTAAGAGTGTTTCCAACATGATGAGCTAATCACCATCACTGGGGCAGCGGAGGAAGCCATTTTTCCAATAATAAAGTGGTAATTTTTATTTTATTTATTTTTTGCAATTCTTTTATAATTATTTGCTTTGAAATAAATTTGAAAAAAATGGTTTTTATCAATTAGTTGTGTTTTCTTTTGATGATTCATGCTGAGCTCAGAGCTTTTGATGTCTCAAGATTTCGATTTACAACTATTATTTTGAAAACCTAACTTTGGCAATATTTTGGATAAACTGAATATACGAGTTGCAAGATTTTTATCACTTAAAAAATTGGCTAATGGTGGAATCCTTAGTCTCGGTCCTTCCCATAATTTGAAACCAAATTTACTTTAATCTCTTTTATTTTTAGTTATTAAAAATTAGGTTTAAAAATCGAATCTTTACAAGTCTGAGTATTGAACCTTTTACCACTATTTAAAAACTACATCAATATGTTGACTAAGGTGAACGGTGTTTCCCATATCTGTCTGAAGGTCGCCGCTAGGATGAATCCTAATTGATTGAGATACGCTCCCACTGGTCTTAATCCTTATACTAATATCAACTCAGCTGGTTTATACAAGGGCCCAACAGTCGATTTATAGAAAATAAAATACTTATTCACTTTATTTTTCATCATTTTTATTATTTTTTTTCAATTAAATACAATAATGGGGCTTAATCTTTATCACTCTACTTCATCCCAACGGCGATAACAAGTCGATACTAGTACCCCACCAAATCACTTAGAGAAACACATGATTGTAAAAATAAAAACAGAAGGTGATATAGTTATTATGATTCCGAGATATGCTTGTTCAATGATTATCATGTTATTTATAATACCTGAGTGCATCCTTCTATGAATAGACCATTTAGCTGAGCACTTCAATTCCTATAGCCAAGAGCTATGTTTCCATCTACCAAGAATTCTTAGTGTCGTCTTGAATAGTTCACAAGTTTCTAAATTTTGGAGTTCTTATTAGCATCAATTTTCAGAAGCTCCACCCCCAAACCTAAATTTAACATTGTCCTCAATGTTTCAAACTGTGCAACTAGAATGGTATGCAATAAATTTAAATAAAAGAGACAAATATAAATCAAAGAAAAGGGATTGGAACGTCTCGCCTGATTGACACAAGAAAATCAGTATTCTCTGTAACACATATCAAACGATAGTAATAACAAAGAACACTGAAAATAAAAAACAAAAAGCCTAAAAACAAAATAAAAACAAAAAAATAAGAGTCTAACTACTGGATATATAAATAAAGGATCTCCATAAATTAACAACCTGAAAATTTGGGGATCAACCCGAAATACAATATATACAACCAATGACAGTCTCAAACTCTCGCAGTAGCAACATAAAGATGATGAGACTATCAAAAGAAAATAGCTACCTCAAACCTGGTTTTTGCAAAGGATATATCATTGTGAACAAAAATAACCGAGTCAAAGGGTTCGCTAGGGATGGGAACTGAAAGTATTTGGGAGACATGCATAGGTAAAGAGAAGTCACGAGAAACAAGTTTACTTGGAGCAATACTAACAGTTGACCGTTCTTCTTCGATTTCTCTAAAGGTCTCATGAATTTGTTTCCATGCTAAGTTTTTCCTACATGAATTTTCATTCAACTAGTTGAGTGAATCTTCTAAAGAAAGACTTACATCATAAGAAGTATTAGGTATCAACTGTTTAATTAAATCCTCCAAAGACGGAGAACACACATTATACTCATTACAATATTGCTCAGTTACCGGTTCATGATAATGTGAATCTCTACAAGCATATTCTTCAATAGTTTCAATTAATAACTCCTTTTCTAACTCTTCTCTCTGAAAATTTTTAGATGAGTTCCAAAACACCAGAAGGATGTCACCAGATTTTGTATATACAAAAAAAATAAAAATAAAACAAATTATACAAAATAAAATTGGTGCAAATTCAGGAGGTAAAAAAACAAGCAATCACCAATTCATTCATTCCATAAATCATACCACAAAAGAAAAAAAATGCTTTTACCCTTATAATTGGAATGGAAGAGTTCATAGAACTTAACTAACTATTTTTCCACTTCGAAAAGCAGTACTAGTACCTCGTATCAACATTCACAATTTAGGATAACGAGCATCCAACCTATGCAAATCGTTCAATATATAACTCACAAGCAAGAAACTCATGCGTATTTTGAAGCAAACGAATGTTGTTGAGCTAGACGACCAGGAGCAACCCCAAAAGTACCTGAAAAAAAATTCTAAGACACAAAACTAGTAAAAAAGAACTAAAATCCTAAAAGTAAAAATAAAAATATTGTACAAAATAATAAATAAATAAATAAATAAAATAAAAACCTAAACTAGGATTAGAAAATCAAAAATACTAATTACAATATTCCACAATCGTTCCCCGATAGGCGCACCAAAAATTGATAGGATTTGGGAAAACCCTATTTATAATAACCGCAATCTTACAGTGTCTTACTAGTAGACAACAGCAAATACGGATCGAACCCACATGGAGCGGTGGAAATACTGTGATCAATATTCCTAATCGACTAATCAAGGAACAATATCTTTGGGTTTTTCGAATTTAGAATGAAATAACAAAATAAACTAAACTAAAATTATATAATGATGGAGTCAGTAACCAGGGAATTTGGTTTCCACTAATTAATTGTGTAAAATTCAAATAATCTCCTAATATTTTTTTTTAATACTCGAAACAGATATTGGAATTAACCTCATATCTCAGTAAAATATTTCAATAAAATCATAATTGTTTAGTTTCACCGATGCAATTTCCTTCGCTTTAAATGTAATAATCTTAAAACACTACTCATCAATCAAAAGCATATACCGTCAAAGAACTTATCCAAAGTATGATATATCAATCATAAAACATAAATAATCAATGAAATTATATAAACCAGTTAAGAACCAAACATATATGAAGTGAAATTACTAGTCATTGAAATATACGAATATGTTATTATGAAGTTCACATAAATATATAATTAAAATTGATTTCTACCTAAAACCCTAGTCATAACAAGATACGGAGATGGATTTTTTAAAACCCATAAAAAAATTAACAAAAATAGAGGATGAAAGAACGATTAAACCGATTGGGCGGATCTTTTCCTTATCTCTACAGTCGCTAACACACAGAGAACAGCTCTGCTTCCACCGTCAGAGCACAGCTCCCAGAAAACTCCAGCGAAACCCCCTTTTTTTTTTTTTATCTTTTTTCTATTTATACTTACGGTTAAAACAAAAGACCATTAACTTGTCCATATCCTATGAAACCAAAAACAAGAAGTCCAACAGGCGTTTCCAACAATAATTTCCACCTGCACCTTAAAATTTTCTCCACTCACGTGTCTTCTTTTGCTTCATTCTTTCTTCTTTTCATTCCGCATAACACCACAACTTCAACCAAGCCAACACCACTTATTGCCACGTCTTCTATCCCTTGGTCCACCACATTCAATCTTTCTCAGCCACTTTCTGACGTCACCAGCACAATTCACTTCCACCTTTCTCTTCTTTGTTTAATGACCGATCTCACTCTCTATCTTTTGTTAGACTTTGATTATGCGGAAACAAAATTCCAAATACCCCACATGCTTAACAACATATACTCCCTTCTCTATAGCTCACGTCACCTGTTAGCCACCAGACGTCAATACTTTTCCGGCACCAAACAGATTTGTCAGTCCGCTACTACATCCAACTCCATAGTTTAAGCATTTTAGCCCATTTATCCGCATTATTTCGTAACTTCGGATTTTATGCATACCACCTACAGTAGCATAAAAATGATAAAATTAATATAAAAAATAAACACTAACAAATATAGATTGAGTAGTAAAAATGTATGAATTAAGTGTCTATCACGAACCAAGACCAACTTTACAGCGGCCACTGATGCTGAAACGTCCGGGGCTCAAAAAGTTAAAAAAGTTCATATCCTTGCTGATCGCCACCGCAGAAGTACCAGCAATCCAATTTTTTCACCCACGAAAATCTGGAGATACTTCTACGAAATTATAAAAGGGAAGACTTATCCTCGGTCCATCAACACCAACCTCCTTACCCCCCTGAAATTCAAAGGATCCCTTTGCCGGGAGGTTACTCATATCTTACTTTCTCATTGTACGATGGAACTGGAAATGCTCGTGAGCACGTCTCTCGATTTCTCGAATCACTCGGGGGATATGAATATAATCATGTGCTACGTCTCAAAGACTTTTCAAAGTCTCTCACTGGCAGGGCCTACACGTGGTATAACAACATTGCCCCCAATAATATCTCTGGTTGGGAAGACATGGTTAATGCCTTCTAAAAAAAGTATTTTTTTTTGTATCCGATCAGATCACCCTATCAGACCTGGGAAGAATGTTCCATAGAAATAATAAGCACCCCAATGAATATGTTAAGAGATTCAGATTTCAAGCATTGGATTGTCAGGATCCGAATATGACAGAACATCAACTAGTAGAGCTCTGCATTAATAGTATGATTCCTGTTTAACGTGCTCTTTTAGAAAATTTACGTTTTCAGACTTTCTCTAAGTTACACGAATCCGCAAAGCGATCCGCCATAACTGCTCATGCCCTCCTGGAAAGTATCAGGGCAGCGAGAGAAAAAAGTTATGGAGACACCCGTGGGAATCGATAAGTCAAAAAATAATATAAATTCAACCATCAATTGGTGTTGTTAGTAGCGAGGGTTCCAAGAGGAAAGCCCCATCTCAACCAGAGTCACAGAAAAAGCATTCTCCTTCCAATCCGAACTCGGCGCCATTGCTAACTCGAAGATTGACTCCGTCTCAGAACACAACCAAAGCTTCGCAACGAAAATTACAGCTATAAAAGGGGCAAGATGTTAAGCCAAATATAATGTTCCCAGACTTCCCAGTTCCAATGAAAGAAGTACTCGAGCTATTCGAAGCCTGGATAGAAGACGGTACCATTCAGTTACCACATGTACGACGACTTCCTACAACTCAACAGATGACATATCTGTAATACTGTCATTATCACTGATATGTCAATCACCCAACCAGTGAGTGTAACAATCTGAATCGTATCTTTAAATAAAAGATGGAATCAGGAGAATTGCAATTATAAGCTGAAGGAGTCCACAAAAATCCCCTTCTTGTTAGAAACTTCACTCTCTCCGAAAAGTCAACTAATCAAATGGTTCAATCTCTGATGGAACGCATGTGCGGCCTCCTCTATCTCTCGAAAGGACAACGTGAATATATCTTTGCTGCTCTAAATCATGTCGTGACTGGGAAGCGCCTACTCTTTACAGAGAATACTCACACTCAAGTCAATCCTCCCTTAAATAACATGGTCGACACGAATGATAAGAAGTATGGCTGAGGACTTCCTATAAAGCCTGGAAATTCAATTCGTACTTCAAACCTCGACCAAATAAGTCTCGCTCCTTTACAATCAATGTCCCCATGTTCTGTCAGAACTCAGGGACTCTGCCTAGAAGATAATTATGTGACGGCCAGAATATGTGAATGGGAAGATGATTCACAATAATATTTTATAAAGTGGTTGAAAATTCCTTTGGATAAGAATGAGAAAGTTTATGACTCGGTTGCGAGTCAAGTTACTTCTTATGACGAGAAGAAACGCTACAACAATCCTTGGATGTCCAAAGAGAAGGCTTTTCAGGCGAGATGCTAAAGTATGGACCTTTTCGAATTGGAGACACGGTTTTGAATACTACTAAGGGTGCACAACTTCTTGCATCAATTCATCTTACTATCAAAGAAGAAGCTTATATAATTATTAAGACTATATTAGGTGGTCACTACAAGCTCATAAACAGTAACGAGCCAGAAGGAGTAGTAATTCATGGCAGGTGGCTCAAAGCTTGTGAAGCCTGAGTGCTTCACTATTTTATTTCCAAATATTTCCTATTTTCATGCAATATTTATATTTCCTCCAAAACGATTGCAATACTTGTGCATTCATAGTTAGGTTTTCAAGTTTACCAATCAATTCAAATATCTTTATCCATTTCAAAAATAATACTAAAAGAGTCAATCTCTCCCCAAATAACTTGTCAAAAACCTACCTACTCAAAATTCCCAAAAGAAAAAACCATAAATGTGTTTTATAAGATTATAAAACTAGAAAAAATCCCTGAGAGTTGGCTCAGTCCCTACAGAATACTCCTTTTTTATCCTTCAAATGGTCTCAATCGCAAGCTCCAATTCCTGGGAAAGCCTTTCAACCCCTTCTCTAGCCTTGATCACTGCCTCCATATCAACAAGTTTACCTACTTCAGCGAAATACTCTCGCATGGCTCCCAAACGGTGATGGATCCACATGACATTTAGACCAGAGTTCTCGGCGTTATTTGGAGCTTCCTCCAACTCTTTGAAAACTGCATCAGAAACTTCGTTCTGAGGAAGAGAGTTCATCTCATGTATGATAGGGCAACAAACTAGACACGTCTCGTTCTAAAGCCATGTAGTTCCTAGAATTATATGCTGAGAAGTTGCCGAACTTCTTCCATATATTTTTATATAACTCAGTATAGGTGGATGGAAAAGCAAATCCCTCAACACGCAAATACCCAGGAAGAGTTCTGCTGGAGCCGAATTCAACATTAATACCTGCACCAGGACACTCAATGGAAGCAGTACCTTCAACAAGCATGCAAGCAGGATTCCTATCATGATTTTAAGTATGGGAGAGGGTATTATATACATCGTTATCAACGGTAATTCTTGTTCCTTGACTGGCAAGCTCAGCTCTCTGATTTCGATCATTCTCCCCCTAAAAGTAGAGAGGATACGGGAAAATTGAGTTCGAATGTCTCAAACACAAAATTATTAAGCATGAACTATAAAACTTGTAATACATACTCATAAGCATCATATACATTCATTACAAAGTTTTATTTAATGGATTATATGAGTTGGAACAATCACAAGATGTTTTATAAGAAAACGTCTTAAAAGCAATTTTATCTGCCTCTCAAAAAATCTGAAGCTGGAAACAATTGGTGAATAATATTGGCATGGTTATTATATCATATGTTTCATATCGATGTCTACTAGAACGTGTTAAAACTGCGCATCAATCGGATAAACGAGCTAAGAGTTATGGCAAAAGTAGCTAGCGGAGTCAAATCTGAAAACTGTCAGGATTTTCCTGGATACTTCTTGAGGTCTACTGTTTGGTCGTTTTGGCGCCCCAAAAAAGATCAAAACCTGGATTTTTCTTGATGGGACATAGGAAATTGTTTTATAATAAGGATAGCAGGGTCAATCATCCAAATCGGAGGTCGTATGAAGATTTTATGGCGTTTTTCCCAGGCACTATACTTCTGAAATTTTTTGACAACAAAAATCTATGAATGTTTGTCGAAATCCAAGCATAGTCATACTTGTATGGGAAATTCCAAGATTCTACATGGCTTATTACCATTACAAGTATAGTAAAACTTACTTGAGGAGGATCCAAGTTGGCGGAAGAGTCCAGCACCACTTCACCTTCATTTCTTACTTCATCATCAATAATATCAAATTTAGACTTATCCTGAATCTCTTATGTACGAAATGCTTCTTCAAGCTCTTCCTTCCCAGACTCATGTCCATCTTCCATGCTCATGGTGTCTCCCGAAGCCTCAGGAACGTCACCGGAGTCAACACAAACACTTATGCTCATATGCTACACCAAGACGATAAAGTATATCATAATTTGAAAAAAACACAAGTATTGAGAATAAGAAGTGGGATAGTTACGTTCTTGAGAGGAACAATCTTACTTCCAAGAAGAATCATCCTTGGTCCTTTCCATACAGGCCAGGAACTATTAGTAGCAAAACAAAGCAGCATCCACTTGAGGATGAACAACATGAACCTATCAGAAAGAATGAAAGATCAGAGTCATAATAGTCATGTTTCTGGAATCAATGAGTTAAGGAAAAGACCATTACCTCTTGATCTGTATCAACAATCAGTTTCCGCTTGGCTTTAGTCGAACTCTGCAAATTGGGACTATGAGACCTGTCTTGCTTGGAAGGGGCGCCACTCACTACCAGAATCTGAGAGGAATTATTTGAAGTAAATCTTCTTATCATTCCAGAAGCGTGCATACATGGCTGGTATCTGAGGCTTCCTACCCCGACAAAAGAAAGGGATGCTTATTCCTTCAGCAAGACATACATCCAAATTTTTCTTCAAAGTTAGCGCGGCCTACAGTGCTAGCGCTGTGCTATCACCAGCACTAATCCTATACTAGCATTTCTTCCCGACTAGCACCATTGCTAGCACTCTTCCTCGTTAGCGCCATTGCTAGCACTCCACTTCTTTTGTGCCACTACTTGCGCTAACCTTGCTATGACTTACTAGCAACACCATGGCTAGTGTTAGCACTCTGATAGCCATGCCAAATCTACTAACTCTTACGAGAAATCAAAATAATTACATGAGGGGATTATTCATAGGTTTTTGGTATGGCGGTTACAGCAACAAGTGGCGTGGTAACACCCCATGATTTGAAAGTTATAAAATACTGGTGACGGTTGTAGAAGTTGAGGAGATAATGGAATCATGGTTTTTCCAGAAACTTCCAAGGATAATGGGAAGTTATACAATTACCCCCATAATCGCAATTGCCCCATCTCTCCACTACCTCCACTACTTTACAAGGAAAATACGTGTGCTCCCAATGACTATAAATAGGCTACTTAGCCTATTCTAAAAGCACAACAAGCTGGCAACTCATATAAGCTCTGTGATTTTTCTCAATAGTTCTACAACTCTAGACACAGTTCATCACATATATTTTCTTCAACTTTCCATCCCCTAAGATCAACCCCTTTTCTCTCCTCGTGACGAAGCAAGACGGAACGACTACTATCGTTGTTTAGGATTGTCTTGTTCGATTTTGATTTCCGAATCTAAAGAAAGTACTTCAACAGTATATTGTTTTTCCTAGAATCAATTTTTAGGTACTAACAATTAGCGACCACAGTGTCGGTAACAAAATCAGTTTCTTCAACCATTTGAAAATAGGGTGGATCTTATATCTATTTCAAAGTTAACTCCAACATTCGGGTATTCAACCGGAACAATCTCCATCATATCAGCATTCTGTACAATGACACCGCTCGGAGTGCTTTCTCCAAATCCAGAAATTCATTTTGCAAAAGTTATCCCTTCCTCTTAGATAAAGAGTGAGAGGTCAACCACCTTATTCCGACTCCGGATGAAGATTCTGCGGACGTTACAACAAGAAGACCTGAATCTGAAAAAAAAGAATCTGACGACAAAAATCTCCGAAATTCTTCATGAAGTCTCGTATGGTTCTATATATCGTGAAAAGAAAGATGGAGCCAACCAGCATTCCTTATGTTACCAACGTCCGCACATCCAGAATCAACATTCAACGTGATGATGAGATTCCCATTCAAAAAAAGCTACCAGGGATACAACGATCAAACTTCGTCATTCATAAGGGTCTATAGAGACCACTACCATTTTGTGGTAAGGAGTGTCCACTACCACTTCATCAACAAAAATCATGTAGATCCAGACTACAACATGATTCTGGGACGTCCGTGGATCCACAACAACAAGGCAAGACTTGACACATCTCTGCAGAATCGTCACCAAGGGACCCACCTGTATGCGTCAATAAGACAACATGCTCTAAAGATTGATCACTTCTAGAACATCACCAAGCAACGGTTCTGGATGCTAAATGACTGCATAAATGATAAGTGATGTTGTACAACCGTGGATTTCGCCTATAAGTATAACTTGTTCAGCAACTCTCTTTACAACCAGTTGTCCAACGTCTCGTCAAGATTTGGGGACTTGACTCGAGTATCAACCTCACCATGCCTTGACGATATGAATGGGAAGATGATCTTTTTCAAAAGTTTGTCGATTGGGTTAGAGTCGTCTCTATTGAGAATATTATAACCAATAACCCAATCATCCTTAAAATATATCATCAACCTGAAATACCGAAACCCAATCCTTTCCAAATCAGAGACACTACTGCCTCTCCTGGAGAAAAGCCATATTTGATCATTAAAGCTATATTAGGTGGATACTACAAACTCGTCACTACTGATAAGCCAACAGGGGTAGTCGTACATGACTAGTGGCTTAAAGCTATTAAGGCTTAAGCAATCCACCACCCCTGACAAAGTTATCAATACTTAAGCACCTCGCCACCCCCTAACAATATTTCCCTGTTTTGCGCAACATTTGTAATCCCTCCAAAATATTTGCACTGCCTTTCATTTATACTTAAGATTTCAATTTATTTACCTGAACACGGTATTATTTCTATCTCTAGAAAATCCTTGCAAGCCATTCAAAATCTACTTACTCAAAATTCAAAAATAAAACAACAGAAAAATCGGGTATCTCATAAACACATAAAAGCCCTCAAAACCTACTACTTAGAAATGATCTCTAGAGATTGATTCAACGCCATCAGCATATACTCTCTCCACCTGTGCAAGGGCTTCAGTGGCAAGCCTTGACTCTTAGGATATTCTTTCAGCATCATCTCTAGCCTTGGTAATCGCTGCTAAGACGAGAACGCTCCTACTTTCTTCAAGTTCTCCTTAATGGTTCTCATAAGATGACAAAGCCGTCCAACAACAAGCTTAGCCGTCCCATCTTCCTCAAAGAGTCGGATCCTGTAAAACTCAAAGTTAAAGTCAAATCCCATATTTGGATGCTCAATTGAGTTTTCATCGCATTGGAATCCAATGCAATAACACCACTTGAAACATCATCTTCAACAAATGCATCCAAAGGATCACAAGAACTACACTTGGGGACTGAATATTTGCACAAGTCCCCCCGCTGTCAAGAACTTATCCATCCTATAAGAGACGGTCAACCAAAGAGTCACAACCTTGACAATTCCCTTTGATCTCCAAAGACATGCCGCAAAGGTGTCTTCTCCCAACTAGGTCGTCAGATCTGATAGGTTCCTGCAATCTCTGACGAAGCTGAGGTGCATCCCAAGACTACTTTATAAAATACAACTCCAATAACTAATAATATGCTTTGGGACTACTCATTGCAGCCCATCTCCTACAAAAATCAAGGATTCAAAGGATAGCTTAAGAGACGTCTCCAGGAACATAGTCTTTGAAGATACCCATAATATTACATTTGCAACATCACACCTCTCATCTCGTCCTCTTTACCCTCGACGTCTCCAGAGGACTTCGCCTATATAAAATTTCCAAGTATGTCATCATCACATCCAAAAAGGTAAAACAAGCTTATGAGCTAAGGGGTCATAATAAAACACAACTTCATTCAATGCTCATGAAAACGTCCCAGTTGCGACTAAACATCCCAGGCACCAACAAGGGCTGCAACTTCAATTCAAGTTCTTGTTCTAGCCTTGGAGCGACAAAGACAACGACATGAGATATCAACCTCCCTTAATTTCCCTCGCCTGATTAGACCCTAGAGGCATGAACTCATGACGGTACTATCAAATCATCCCTCGTATAGTAGCAGGACAAAGTATCTACACCTGGTTACTGAAGTC
This sequence comes from Papaver californicum, assembly GCA_023531435.1. Taxonomy (NCBI): domain Eukaryota; kingdom Viridiplantae; phylum Streptophyta; class Magnoliopsida; order Ranunculales; family Papaveraceae; genus Papaver; species Papaver californicum. The sequence goes on from JAJJMC010019771.1 coordinate 1,705,553, forward strand.
TTCTTCAGTTTTAGAGATTTAACGCATTCACCTCCTTCGACCAGAGTATTTGATCAACAACGGTAGTAGCAACAAGACCTCCCAGTCGCATTATCTTGACAAGAATGAGGCTACACCACTGTTTATATCTGCTTCAACAACAGTAGACTGCCAATTGGAGACAAACAATAAAGTAAAATTCATCCTCCCAAGAGCAGACGATGCTAGAAAATAAAAGAATAAAAGCAGTTATTCCCTGGAATTACCAAGTCCGAGAAGGAGATAGTCTTTCACTTGTCCGTCCAAGTCAAGATCCTTTGCTTGTCCGCCCAGCCGGGGCCTCCTCCCTTGCTTGGACGACCATATCCATCAACATGACGATATTCAGAGTTCAAACCTACTGCAATATCTCTGGTAATATCTAAAAACTAAAGCCTTATTATTTTATTTTCATCTAAAATAATAAAATATTACGTCTCTGACCCTGGTCTCAAAGACATTAAACTTCAAAATTCCGCAAGAGAATTCCCAAAAATTGCCTTATGTCAACATACATTTTAATTGAATAGTGTTGACTTACCTATACAACTTTGTATAAAAAAATCTCAATCTCCTAGAAGGATCAACCACTAGTATAAAGCGATAACGTCTTCAAAATGTCACTGGTGATGGTTGCAGTTCCTATCCAGATGATGTCTAACTATACATAACACTGAACCAGTTATAAGTTGTAATAATTCCAAGGATGAATTCCTTGTACTCGTTCCACATATCTTTTACATATGTATGCGGCCGTAGAAATCTCAGGGCTTGACCTGGCTAAACCCTCGTTATTTTATTTGCATCCACGCAAACTAATTGTATTAAACAGAATACGATGATTATAAAAAATTGTGAAAATCCAGAATAGAGGTTATGCCATATATGAACAAAGATCGCTAAATTAGATGCATACCATCTAAATACAAAATTTTGAACAATGAGAATGGATAACCATTCCTGAATAGAGATCGTTAATTATTTATATACCATCTAATTGCAGAGCTGCATCGAACATAATCTCAAAATAACAAACTTCTACACCTGAATCTCTTGAATATGTTATATATGAAATACATAAAGTTTAAGCACTTTATCTCACGATTGAACTCGTTTCAAGTCACAAAACTTCAATGGATTGAACTCTTTGAATATCAATGCTCAAGTTCTAACCATCTTAGTGTTCACATCTAACACTCATCTTTATGTATGACGGAAGAATCACTGCCTCCACATTCATCTTAGTGTTCACATCTGGCAATCATCTTTGTGTCTGACGGAAGAATCACTGCCTCCACACTCATCTAAGTGTTTTGGCAGCAGCAATACCAAAACACACATCTTAGTGTTCACAGCTAACACTCATCTTTGTGTTAAACGGAAGAATCACTGCCTCCACTCTCATCTTAATATTATGACAACAATAATGCTTCAACACTCATCCTAGTTGCTGATGGTGAATTTTTTACAAGAAATAAAATTGTAAATATTTCTTTTCGCCAAGCTGCAGAAGAAAAAAATATGCATAATTTCCTGACAAATATTAGAATTATGAATAATATTCATATCCTATATTATGTAAGAAAATCGAGAAGGGATACTCAGATCCTGGATAAATTAGCCGTGTAACTATTTTTTCATATATACGTATCACAAAAATTTCAGAGTTGTAATCAGTTAAATCCCCGTTATTTCACATGCATCTATGCAAACCATTTGTATAAGACAGAATACGCTGATTATAGGTGATAATCCCAGATTTCCCCTTTCCTATGGAAGAGGTCCTCGAACTGCTGGAATTATGGGTACAAAATGGAGATATCAAGTTGCCACCTTTGCGATATCCACCCACCGAAGAGGACACGTCCAATCCAAAATACTTTCACTTCCAAAGATTCGTCAATCATCCTACTAGCGAGTGCTATGGTCTAAGGCATATCTTTAAAGAAAATATCTACTCAGGAGAACTATGGCTGGGGAATAAAGGCGTCCACAGAGATCCTCTCCCAGTCAGAAGCTTCACTCTCTTTAGGGACTCAGTCAACAAAACTGTTCAATCCATGATGAAGTGCATATGTGAACTCCTTCATTTATCAAAAGCGCAGCGAAAAGATATTTTCATCCCCCTCAATCTTGTTGTATCGGGTAAGCATCTATTCTTCACTGAAAAAAGATACTATGTACCCCAAATATGTTGCAGACGTGGTTATCCAACATAATGAGAAACCTAACTGGGGACTTCTCACCACTACTTGCCTCAAAGACACCGAATTAGATTACACACTAATCGATACATGCACTGACGTCAACATTATCACTATCAAGACCCTGATAGTTGTCTGGATTTCCAGGCACGAAGCTACGCACTCACCAACTATAATCAAAATTTCTGAAGGGAAGTCCAGAAGTGCCTAAGGATACATCACTCTTTAGGTAAGAATAGGTGATACTCGACACATTCCAAGTTTCACATTATCAAAGAGGACCCGAGATATGGTATGCTTCTGGGACTCTCAAACAAGCCGACAAATCCCGAAGATTCTCTATCACACGAATTTCGCCACACAATGAATCTGGATGTGAAGAAATTTCTAGAAGAGGACATGCCATCATATGTTCGAAGATTTCGCACACAAGTAAATCACATCCAACCAACTCCTTTGCAATCAGCAATCCCACGTCGCATCAAAGCTTGGGGACTTGACCCGGATATCAACCCCACTCTAACTCTGCGATGTGAATGGAAAGATGATCATTTTTAAAATTTTATCAGTTGGGTACAAATTATCTCTACCAAGGATAAGAAAACTAATTACCCAGTTATTCATAAGACATGCCTTGAAGATGAGGGGCCTGAACCTAATGCCTTCCATATTGGAGATATAGTGAAGAAGATAACAACCTCTCCTGAAGAAGAGCCATATTTCATCACCGAAATCTTAATCGGCGGTTACTACAACGCTTAAGGCATTTTGCCACCATTCCGATTTATTTCCTTGTTCTATGCAATATTTATAATTCCTCCAAAATGTTTATAATATCTTGCATTCATACTTAGGATTTTAATTTATTAAATCAAGTAAAATATTTCTTCTTAAAAAAATATATTCTGGCAAATCATTCAAAAATCTCTACCTACTAAAAATCCGAAAAATAAAGCCACAAAAAGCCATGTCTCAAAACCTATGAAAACTTAGGAAAACCTAGAAAAATCCCTTGAAAACTGGCTCAGCACTTTCAGCATATTCCTTCTCCATTTTCTCAAGAGCCTCGGTATGACGGCAATGCCTCAACACTCATCTTACTGTTCACGTCTAATACCCATCTTTGTGTATGACGGCAGAATCACTGCCTCCACACTCATCTTAGTGTTCTGACGGCAACAATGCCTCAACACTCATCTTAGTGTTTACAGCTAACACTCATTTTTGTGTCTCACGGCAGAATCACTTCCTCCACACTCATCTTAGTTTTCTGACGGCAACAATGCCTCAACATTCATCTTAGTGTTTACAGCTAACACTCATCTTTGTGTCTGACGGTAGCAATGCCTTAACACTCATCTTAGTGTTCTAATGGAAGCATTGCCTCAATACTCTCTACAACCAACTAATGTTCCAAATACTTTCCCCTTGTTGTTAGGTATAAGAAGAATGCTCTATATACCTAAGAGTACAATCGCAGAAAGAACAAAATTTTCTCAGCCAATTGCTACTCTTCTAGTGATATCTAACCATTAAGCAATAAAAATTCATATTTTATTTCGTCTGGATGACCACCATCTAGTGCTTACCCCGCAATATTACTCGTTTCGTGCTTAGCAGGGGACTTAATGTAGATGATGGGTTTTTAATAAAGGGTAAAACAGTCAATTTGGGTAAATTTTCAGAACAGCCGTAAAATAGTAACACATCAAGGGGAAAATGGTCATTTTACAATTAGAGGTGAAAAGTCATATTCATCAAGTTTTGGACCAGGGGAAAAATAGTCATTTTACCAAAAAGTCGAGTGAAAAGGGCACAATGGTCATTCTGGGATTTTACACTATTCTCTAATAGTTGTTCTACTAAATGCATCATACCATCTAATTGCAGAGTCGCATCAACCATTATCTCAAGTTGCAAACATCCACAGTTGAATCTCTTGAAAATGTTCTGTTTGCACTGCATAAAAAGTTAAGAATAAATGCTAACATTAAATCTCATACAATTGAGAAACCTTAAACATGCCATAAATATGGCCACGATATTAACCGGATACCAAAGCTAGTGGTGCACAGGAAATAACCATGAAACTAGCAAGTCCCGGCCTTAGCGAACCCTAGCTACACTCCCAACATCAATGAGTACCACACACATATGCCAAAAGGCCAGAAAAAAGCCAAAAAGCAAAAAAAAAGCCAAAAAACTAACAAAGCACGCGCCAAACAGGCCATATCAGTGCTAGCGCTTGCACTATGCCAGCACCTGCGCTAACAAAGTTAGCACGGCCAGCGACGATAGTGCTGTGTTAGCACCAACACTAAGCTTATACTAGCATTTCTTCTCGACTAGCACCATTGCTAGCACTCTTCCTCGCTAGCACTCCCCTTCTTTTGCGCCATTGCTTGCGCTAACCTTGTCAGGCCTTACTAGCAACACCATGGCTAGTGCTAGCACTCTGCTAGCCATGCCAACTCTACTAACTCTTACGAGAAATCAAAACAATTACATGGAGGGATTATGCATGGGTTTTTGGTCTGGCGATTACAACAACATTTAGCGTGGTAACACCCTATGATTTGAAAGTTACAAAATACTGGTGACGGTTGTAGAAGTTGAGGAGATAATGGAATCATGGTTTTTCCAGAAATTTCCAAGGATAATGGGAGGTTATATCATCACCTCCATAATACCCATCACTCCATCTCTCCATTACCTCCACTACTTTACAAGGAAAATACGTGTGTTCCCAATTGCTATATATAGGCTACTTAGCCTATTCTGAAAACATAACAAGCTGGCAATTCTTATAAACTCTGTGATTTTTCTTAATAGTTCTGCAACTCTAAATACAATTCATCACACATATTTCCTTCAAGTTTCTTTGCTTCCCTCCCCTAAGATCAACCCATTTTCTCTCCTCGTGATCGAAGCAAGACGGAACGGCTACTATCGTGGTTTAGGCTTGTCTTGTTCGATTTTGATTTCTGAATCTAAAGAAAGTATTTCAACGGTATATTGTTTTGCTTGGAATCAATTTTTAGGTACTAAAACTTGCATATACAATGGCTCCCTGCAAATTCAGATGCTTTGGAAAATGCGCATATTTTGGGAAGTGCTCTTATAACCATGCTTGGAGAAACGCAGTATGAATGCAAAAATCAATCTTCATAAACCCGTTAGAAGTTTTTATTTTACGAGATAATGAATCTAAATGAGAATACAAAGAAAGAAGGATACATTCACCACCAGCAAGCGCTATTGTAAGAGGAACAACCGAGAGCTTCAATTTTCCAACGAGGAAGTCTTCAAATACATCTCTAGACAACCAGAGTGTCAGAAACGCTGCAATGGTCAAGGGGTCACTATTAGTGGGATCATCCGTATCGGTTTTACCATTCTATCAATGATAGATCCACTTCACATAATGTGCACCATTTTGACCCATACCCTGTTGGATTTCTTCTATTTTTATCTTCGAAGACGTGATAATCCTCTTATCTTCAGCAAAATTTTTGACAGGGAGAGTCCCAGAAATCGAGAGCTGCAACAAACTAACTGCATCCTCCAGAGTGATTGTTTGTTCACCCCAGGCGCATATTACGAAATACGACTCGACATAAGGTTCTTCATCTTCATCTCCGGATTCTTCAATTACTTTAGTATGGGATGATATTTCAGGATCGGTGTCATCTTGGTCTTCTTTCTCAGTACTTCCAACCATAGCAGTTCTTTCCGATACTAGGATATCCGTATTGTTGAGCATCTGAAAGCAACAATCATTCACAAGAGTCAAAATTTATCAAGCTCAGTAAAACGAAAGAGTATGTGACTCAGTAACATTTATAAGAAGTCTCAAAAGAAAAGTTTACTTACAACATAAGGAGCTGAAGCACCAATAACAGCTGGGATGCCGAACTCGAAAATTCGAGTACTCAACTCACTCCGACAAGTCACTCCCCCAGACTATACAAAAAAGCTCGTTAGTATAAGATGTAGATTAATACAGAAAGAAAGAATAAGAGAAAATACGAGACGCTTACTTTCTTCAAAGGACGATCTCCATTTCCTGGAACTATTACCCGTGGTCTCTTATCCCCAGAAATAAGAACGACGTTCACGCAAAAATCAGGTGCAAGATGATCTGGGAACCATGACTACAGGAAAGCGAATCAAACATTTAATTGCTTAGTAAAGAATAATGATTAAATAGAAAGGGATTTTTTTCTTTAGATACTTGTGTCAAGATAAAGATTGAATCAAGTCTCACTCCAGAAGTAATCTTCAAGTTCGTTCGATCTGCTAACTCCTCTCTAGAAGGCACACCGCGCACATCATAAGGATTACTGGTTATAAACTGCTTAAGAAGGGTGAACTGTGCGTTCCAGAAACTAGCATATTCATCAATGACACGTCCTTCCCTATCATATTGGAAGAAAGGAATACATCGACCAGAAATAGTATGAGCACCCTCAGACTGCTGAAGCTCATTTACAGGAGGCGCCAGGGTACGAAAACGAGGAATAAATAGATCAAAACCTATTCGCCGAGTCGCTCTATCAATATTATCACTTTTCACGGCATACCCATCGGAGCAAACACTAAGAATATATCCTGGAATGCAACTGTTCACAAAAGTAGCCTCACCAACTGTAGCAATATTGCTCTCATCATTTGAGCTAGAACGCAAGACAATATCAGGACTCTTAGCAAAAGTATCTGGTGGAATTACGTGTTGAAGTTTCAAACCCCAAGGTCTGAAATTCACCTCTTTCTCATTGTCTATTAAGCTAACAAGACTAACAGAAGAAGGTTTCTTCTTACCCCAACGAAGTATTCTAGCGTATTCAATTTCAGTACTCTGAAAAGAAGGCTTGGTCTTTGGTGCATAACCTGGAAAATGTTCCCACAACCAGGCTTGCATTAACATAATAGGAATAAAACAATCTACCTTGGCATGACCGTTGGAAATCCTCATGTCACGATAAAGGAATCCAAATGAGAGTATAAAGAGCCTAGAAACAAGTTACCAAGAAGAAGGGTCCTTCCACCAGCAAGCCAACCAGCAAGCGGAACAAGTCCAGACTTCAATCGGCCTTCAGGAGAATCTTCGAAAACATCTTTGGAAAGCCAAAGAACAAGGAATGCAGCAATTCATAAAGGATCTTCAACATCAAGGCCGTCAACACTCGAGCTTCCGTTCCACCAGTAGTCAATCCAAGCTGAATAATCTTTCTTGTCACAATGACCAGACTTTTGTAGAGCTTTTATCTTCTGAGAAAGGATGGTAACATATTCATTCTCCTCCTCAGACCATTCAAGTGGGATAATACCAACAACGGGTAGTTGCAACGAGACTGCCACATCTTCTAAAGTAATGGTTAGCTCACCCCAAGCGCATACTGTTTAATGGGATGGACCACACCAACGAGAAGCAAATGGAAGCAGACTTTTTGTATCTTTATTAAGTCTCATAGTCTCGGACAATCGCACAACATAGAATGTTTTTGCATTTTCTAGAACCTGCATCACCTGAGGATTCTTCAACATAACTTTAGACCATCATGTCCATCCAATCAAAGGACTTTGGAACATCTTAAAATCAACAAATAAGGACCTGTGTTCCCTTCTCTGCAAAAAGTACCTGACGGTACTTAGCGCATAAACACTCCGAGGATGAGGAAGGTTTTTAATGTTTGGAATAAAATTTCGAACATAGTCAGGGCCTGCAGACTCTTCAACAACACCATCAAAGAACTCATCATGAATATTGGGCACATCGTCTAGAAGAATACATCATAACTTTCGCTTCCACCACAACTAGAAGCAGTGGTAGTGTTATCTTTGTGATCATTCAACATCTACGATTGGTTTGACTAATACTCACATCAACAACTGGGCAATCAAATGCAAGGTATGGTTCTATTTTATACAAACACATGCTTATATGTATAAATTAAAATCAACATCAAGGAAAATTGCTACAAATTCTAGCGTACCTGGTTAAAGCTCAACGACGCTGCAGTGAAACCAATGAAAAATTATCACAATCAGAGAGAATAAATTATTGAATTAGAGCTCGCATGCAAAAGGATATCATTACCTAGTCAATAGCATGCTTATGCAATCAAATAAGTAAAGGAAATTGAGCTAATGAGTTAATACTCACGTCAAAAAAAGAGAGGAGAATGTGAGTGTTTACTCACGTGAAAAAATAGAAAAATGAAAAGAAACTTCTCATGTGAATAACTCACGTAAAAAAAAATATTTACCGGAATTTGGACGGAAAAATTGTTGTCGTCGACCGGATGACGGGAGGAGCTGGATATGTTGCTGCTCTCGTCGGAGAAGAAGAAAGGAAGTGAAGGTTTCGGTGGTGATGGGAGAAAAAGAATAATAAGGGTTTACTCCCTTTTATAGTGATTGGTTTCCAAATTTAGGTCAAACAAGGATTTCCTAATTGAAACCATGCTCCCATGCTACACACAAGTCAATTTTGGTCCCTCCATCATGCAAATCAACCATGTTTCACTAATTTTTGCTTTCCAGACGATCCTCTTTCATCCTACATGCACTATTACATCAACTACTACTCTCTCAACAATTATCTGGTATCATTGGAGCGTCATCAAATCAGAATATCTAGTAATGTGCGATGAACTAAAACTTGTTGATTTATTTTAGTAAAAAATATATATATGCAAACCACCATCTGGTACTTACCACGACATACATTAACATTACATGCTAAGCAGGGGACTTAATGTAGATGGTGAATTTTTTACAAGAAAGGAAATTGTAAATATTGTTTTTCGCCAAGCTGCAGAAGCACAAAATATGTATAATTTCCTGACAAGCATCAGAATTATGAATAATATTCTTATCCTACATTATATAAGAAAATCGAGAAGGGATACTCAGCTCCTGGATAAATTAGCCTTGTAGCTCTTTTTGCATATATACGCATCATAGAAATTTTAGAGCTGTAATCAATTAAATCCTCGTTATTTCACATGCATCTATGCAAACCATTTTTGTAAGACAAAATACGTTGATTATACGAAATTGCGAACATTCAGAATAGAGGATAAGCCATATTTGAACAAAAACGATAACTTGATGCATACCATCTAATTACGGAGTCGTATGAAGCATAATCTTAAGTTGCAAACTTCCATAGCTGAATCTCTTTAAGATGTTTTGTATGCACTGCATAAATGTTAAGCATAAGATGTTAACAATAAATCTCATACAATTGAGAAACTCTAAACAGGCCATAAATATGGCCACGACAATAATAAATATCATAGCTAGTGGTGCACATGCAATAAACATGGCACTAGCAAGTTCCTGCTTTAGCGAACCCTAGCCACAATCCCAACACTAATGAGTAGCACACACATGTGCCAAAAAGCTAAAAAATCCACAAAAGACAAAAAGGCTAACAAAGTTAATAAAGCGCTAGCACTAGGGCCAAAAACGTTACATGCCTGGAAACGCTAGCACTAGGGCCAACAGCGCTAGCGCCAAAACTAACATCGATGTTGACGCTGGCCTAGGCTCCAACGTTGTTGACGCTAGCCTAGTAAGCGCTAGTGCTAGTGCTAGCTCCAGCGCTGTTGACGTTAGCCTAGGCTCCAGCGTTGTTGACGCTGGCCTAGGCTCCAGCTTTGTTAACGCTAGCCTAGTAAGCGCTAGCGCTAGTGCAAGCTCCATCGTTGTTGACTCTGGCCTAGGATCCAGCTCTGCTGACGCTTGCCTGGTAAGAGCTAGCTCTGGTGCTAGCTCCAGCGCCAATGGTGCTAGCCTAGCCACATTTAGCGCTACCTCTTTCCTCTCCCTATTTTCAAACTTTTTCGCCTTTGCTAACATTATCCTAAGTCCACGAGTCTACTAATCCCTACAAGAAATAAAATCATAACACATGGGGGGATTAATCATGGGTTTGGTCTGGTTGTTACAGCAACGTGGGTGTAGGAATTCCCTATGAACTGGAACTTACAAAGTAGTGGTGAGACTAAAACAATTAATGGAAAAGTGGAGTCATGGTTTCTCAAAGATTCCAAGGCGGTTAAGACATTAACCCCATGATTCCCACTTATCTATTTCTTCATTACTTCCACAAGTTTACAAGGAAAGTACGTGTGTTCCTAAACTATTATAAATAGGCTCTTTATCCCATTTCAAAATCACAACAAGCTTAATATTCTCATAAGCTCTGTAATTTCAATCAATAGTTATGCAACTCTATTCACCTTTCAACACACAAAATTCCTTCAACTTTCTTTGCTTCCCTCCTTTAAGATCAACCCATTTCCTCTCATCATGACCAAAGCAGAGCGAAACAGCTATTATCGTGGTTTAGGCTTCCTCTGTACGATTTTGATCTCTGAATCTAAATAAAGTACTTCAACAGTACATTGTTTTGCTTAGAGTCATAGGTACTAACATTAGTTTTCACATCTAACACTCATCTTTGTGTATGACGGCAGAATTACTGCCTCCACACTCATCTTAGTGTTCTGATGACATCAATGCCTCAACACTCATATTAGTGTTCATAGTTAGCACTCATTTTTTTGTCTGATGGCAGAATCACTACCTCCACACTTATCTTAGTATTCCGACTGCAGCAATACGTCAATACTCATCCTAGTGTTCACAGCTAACACTCATCTTTGAGTCTGACGGCAGAACCACTGCCTCCACACTCATCTTAACGTTCAGATGGCAGCAATGCCTCAACACTCATCTTAGTGTTCACGTCTAATACACATCTTTATGTATGACGGCAGAATCACTGCCTCCACACTCATCTTAGTGTTCTGACGGCAGCAATGCCTCAACACTCATCTTAGTGTTTACAGCTAACACCCATTTTTGTATCTCACGGCAGAATCACTTCCTCCACAGTCATCTTAGTTTTCTGACGACAACAATGCCTCAACATTCATCTTAGTGTTTACAACTAACACTCATCTTTATGTCTGACGGTAGCAATGCCTTAACACTCATCTTAGTGTTCTAATGGAAGCATTGCCTCAATACTCTCTACAACCAACTAATGTTCCAAATACTTTCCCCTTGTTGTTAGGTAGAAGAAGAATGCTCCATATACCTAAGAGTACAATCGCAGAAAGAACAAAATTTTCTCAGCCAATTGCTACTCTTCTAGTGATATCTAACCATTAAACAATAAAAATTCATATTTTATTTCGTCTGGATGACCACCATCTAGTGCTTACCCCGCAATATTACTCGTTTCGTGCTTATCAGGGGACTTAATGTAGATGATGGGTTTTTAATAAAGGGTAAAACAGTCAATTTGGGTAAATTTTCAGACCAGGCATAAAATAGTAACACATCAAGGGGAAAATAATTAGAGGTGAAAAGTCATATTTATCAAGTTTTGGACCATGGGAAAAATAGACATTTTACCAAAAAGTCTAGCGAAAAGGGCACAATCGTCATTCTGGGATTTTACACTATTCTCTAATAATTGTTCTACTAAGTGCATCATACCATCTAATTACAGAGTCGCATCAAACATTATCTCAAGTTGTAAACATCCACAGTTGAATCTCTTGAAAATGTTCTGTTTGCACTGCATAAAAAGTTAAGAATAAATGCTAACATTAAATCTCATACAATTGAGAAATCTTAAAAATGCCATAAATATGGCCACGATATTAACTGGATACCAAAGCTAGTGGTGCACATGCAATAACCATAAAACTAGCAAGTCTCGGCCTTAGCGAACCCTAGCTACACTCCCAACATCAATGAGTAGCACACACATATGCCAAAAGGCCAGAAAAAAGCCAAAAAGCAAAAAAAAAAACGAAGAGCTAACAAACCACGCGCCAAACAGGCTATATCAGTGTTAGCGCTAGCACTATGCTAGCACCTGCGCTAACAAAGTTAGCACGGCCAGCGACGATAGCGCTGTGTTAGCACCAGCACTATGCTTATACTAGCATTTCTTCTCGACTAGCACCATTGCTAGCACTCCTCCTCGCTATCCCCATTGCTAGCACTCCCCTTCTTTTGCGCCATTGCTTGCGCTAACCTTGTCAGGCCTTACTAGAAACACCATGGCTAGTGCTAGCACTCTGCTATCCATGCCAACTCTACTAACTCTTACGAGAAATCAAAACAATTACATGGAGGGATTATTCATGGGTTTTTGGTCTGGCGATTACAACAACATTTAGCGTGGTAACACCCCATGATTTGAAAGTTACAAAATACTGGTAACGGTTGTAGAAGTTGAGGAGATAATGGAATCATGGTTTTTCCAGAAACTTCCATGGATAATGGGTCCATAATACCCATCACTCCATCTCTCCACTACCTCCACTACTTTACAAGGAAAATACGTGTGTTCCCAATTGCTATATATAGGCTACTTAGCCTATTCTGAAAACATAACAAGCTGGCAATTCTTATAAACTCTGTGATTTTTCTTAATAGTTCTGCAACTCTAAATACAATTTATCACACATATTTCCTTCAAGTTTCTTTGCTTCCCTCCCCTAAGATCAACCCATTTTCTCTCCTCGTGATCGAAGCAAGACGGAACGGCTACTATCGTGGGATAGGCTTGTCTTGTTCGATTTTGATTTCTGAATCTAAAGAAAGTATTTCAACAGTATATTGTTTTGCTTGGAATCAATTTTTAGGTACTAAAACTTGCATATACAATGGCTCCCTGCAAATTCAGATGCTTTGGAAAATGCGCATATTTTGGGAAGTGCTCCCATAACCATGCTTGGAGAAACGCAGTATGAATGAAAAAATCAATCTTCATAAACCCGTTAGAAGTTTTTATTTCACGAGATAATGAATCTAAATGAGAATACAAAGAACGAAGGATACATTCACCAACACAAGCGCTATTGTAAGAGGAACAACCGAGAGCTTCAATTTTCCAACGTGGAAGTCTTCAAATACATCTCTAGACAACCAGAGTGTCAGAAACGCTGCAATGGTCAAGGGGTCACTAATAGTGGGATCATCCGTATCGGTTTTACCATTCTATCAATGATAGATCCACTTCACATAATGTGCACCATTTTGACCCCTACCCTGTTGGATTTCTTCTATTTTTATCTTCGAGCGTGATAATCCACTTATCTTCAGCAGATTTTTTGACAGGGAGAGTCCCAGAAACCGAGAGCTGCAACAAACTAACTGCATCCTCCAGAGTGATTGCTTGTTCACCCTAGGCGCTTATAGAAGAATGAGTTGGTTCTCACCAACGTGAAGCAAATATCAAAAGACCTTTAACATCCTTGAAAACCTGCAGATGATCAGACATTCTTACAACATGAAGTACCCGAGCATCTCTCAAAACCTTAACCACCAAAGAGTCATCCGACATTACTACACCATCTTACCCACTTTTTCATGGGAACTTGGTGTGTCTTGAACTTTAACAGAAAAAGATACATAATCTCCCCTCTGCAAACAAAGTATTGGAACAATCTCAAGAGCAACACTCTGAGAAGCAACATACTTCTCAGAGTTAGGGATAGAGTTGCCAATAAAACCAGAAGGTACGATGAGTTCTTCGAAAATAAATTCTAGGAATCTACCACGGATATGAGGTACGCTCTCAAGAAATACGGTATCAGAAACTTCTCCTCTATTCTGACCGGAAGATGTGCCAACATCATTATCATGCTCATTAGTCATATGCAATGGATTTAAGTTCTTTCTACATCAAGAGAGGATCGAAACCCTAGTTTACTTAAAGTTGATGGAATTCAAAAAAAAAATCTAGTTGGTACATCACGAGCGCAAACTAGGATTACAAAATAAAACAAGCATAAACAATGACCGAATAAGAAAAGCAAACAACCAAAGAGATGAGCACATGCTACGCTTACCTTAACGTACTTTGGGGAGCCTCTCAGCCAACTATAGTGCGCTCCAGGAAGCTTCTTCAATCAATGGTGTGAACTTGTAGAAGCGTTCTCGGTCACTTGCGCTTACTCGGGGATGTGCCTTCAGCTCGCAGCAGCGTACCTGGGAAAGCGTCACCAATCAGCAACACAAGCTCGAGGAAGCAGCCGCTGCTAATGACGTGTATTGAAGAAGATTATCTACCTGGTAGAGAGAAGAAAAAAGCAAATAATGAGTAAAAGAGAAAGAATAATTGGGCGGATAGGCATATACATAGGTGCCAACTTGAAGAGTCCTTGCTCAATTAGAAAACCTAGAAAAAAAAAATAAGCGGTACGGCCACGCCTCCCTCTTTTCCGTGGGAAATTGGTACTCCTAGCAAGAACAAAAGGGCTTACTATCCCCAGCCAAGTTTCGCGTTAAGGGGTGCATATATCAAACATCCAAGAAGCTAAGTATACCTTCTTCTACTCCTAAAATTTAAATTATACACATATAAGCATTATAAGCATATTTTCACCATCTAGTGCTTATTGTGCAACATTACTGTTTCTCACTAAGATGGGGACTTAATGTAGATAGTGAGTTTTTTACAAGGGCTAGAATTATAAAATTTCCCTCTGCCAAGCAGCAGGAATATAAAAGGGTATGCGCGTATTTATACGCATATGCTTAGTTCTACAATAAAACATGGAATGTTATATCTCTACTTATATTCCGCAAGCGAATTAAAAATACATATTCTATACAAACACTCTTAACTGGCTTCGTAGCCTCCTCAATACTCATAATATTTATGCCATATCGAATTAGTCTCAAATCATATAAATTCCACGGTTGAATTCCTTGGACTTGCCTCGAATGCGCATCGATGTTCCGGTAACATCTATCTAATGCGGGAATGGCTAATGCTTAAACCCATAAATACACTCAAACTTAACATTTCGTTCACAACAAACTCGTCTCAAATTGCTTTTCGAAGCTCAAATATGCTACTTTAGCACTTTGCATAAAGATAAGCCTCGAATTATGCGCAAATCCTCTTGGACGCGCCACAAACAAAAAACAATGCCTCAAAAGAAGCTTTGAGTTTCTAATCTAGGCTAACCCTATCCTTTTCTCTTATCAGCGCCAGGCTAGCACCAGCCGCTTGGATTAGCACCACATGGCGCTAGTTCCCCACCTCAGCGCTAAAAGCGTTAACTTTCTTAGTACATTACCTTAACGCTAAAAGCGTTATCCCTAGCGCCAAAAGCGCCAATTCCCTTGTCCAGCGCGTCTTGGCTAGCATCATTGGCCTAGCGCGTCCCTAGCTTACCGCCATTAGCCTACCGCGTCCCATGCTTGGTGCGTCCCTAGCTGAAACGCCATCAAGCCTAGCATGTCCTTAGTGATGCGTCCCCAAGTAACCAGCTTCCCTATCCTGATACGTACTTGGCTAGTGCTTCTTGGCTAGCACGTCCCATGACCGTAGCGTCCATACCTGATGCGGCCTTAGACTTAGTTCCCTTGGTTGACGCATCCCTAACTTAGCTCCCATGCTCGACATATCTGATGATGGTGGATTTTTGACAAGGGAGAAAATTATAATATTGCATTTGCTCAGCTGCAGATACAAATGTATATGTACAAACGTTCTGTCCCGGGATCAGAATTATGAATATGTACTTATGTCTTACATTCCGCAAGAGAATTGAGAATGCATATTCAACTCATGGATATATTAGTTTTATATTTATTTTATATATGTATGTGCCTTAAAATTTCAGGGCTTTACCCAGCTAAACCCTCTTTATTACATGTGCGTCCGTACAAACTATCTGCATTAATCTAAACACACTGATTATAAAAATTTGCGAGCATTTGGAATGGATGCTACGCCATTTCTGAATAGAAAATGCTAATTAGATGCATACCATCTAAATGCAAAGTAGCATCGAACATCATCTCAAGTCGCAAACTTCCACGGCTGAATTCCTTGAATATGTTCTGTATGCACTGCATGAAAGCTAAGAATAATGCCAGCATTAAATCCCATGCAACTGAGAATCTCTAAGAAGGCCATGGTTATGGCCACAACATTAGAAAGTGCTAATGCTAGTAGCACATAGAAAATGGCCAAGATATCAGCAAATGCCAGCCCTAACAAGCCCTAGCCATGCTCTCAACGCGCAAACCCAACCCTAGCAATCCCATATGCCAATGGCCAACAGCTAGCACCATTGCTAACACTAGCGCTAGCGTTGGCGTCCCCATCCTACCTGTTGCTGCAGCTCCATCTTTTCCTGTTGTGCCACGTTATTCTTATTTGCATAAGTAAGCGCCATCTTCGTGCCTATGCTATCCTTTGCTGCTAGCGCCATCATCTAGGTCGTAGCCACGACACTAGCATATGCTAGCAATCACGCCTATAACACTTACCATTGTTGCTAGCACAAACTACATGCTACAAACATGCTAAAAATACGTCATTGCCGTGTAGTGTTGGCATAAAACTTATTGGTAGATTTATATTACGACAAGTTGTCAAATTACTCACACACTTTTAGTCCATGACTCCACTAAATCCTACGAGAAATCGAAACATGTTACATGGGGGTATTTTGCATGGGGTATTGGTCAGGTGGCCTATAGCATCATGCGGCGAGGCAACACCCCATGATAGGAATGTTACAAGTAGTGGTGATGGTTACGAAAGTTGAAGAGATGGTAGAGTAATGGTGTCCAGAAACTTCCCAAACATAATGGGTGGGTATGCCATTAACCCCTCAATCTCGATCTCTCTATTCCCTCACTACCTCCACTACTTACGAAGGAAAAATGTGCATTCCCAACCTCTATAAATAGGTTACTTAGCCTAGTCAAAAAACATAACAAGCTTATCATTCTCACAAGCTCTGTAATTCTTTATAGTTCAACATGTTTACACACAATTCATCACACTGATTCCTTCAACTTTCTCTGCTTCCCTCCCCTAAGATCAACCCATCTTCTCTCTTTGTAACAGAAGCAAAACGTGAACAACCATTTTCTTGGTTTAGGCTCGTTTTGTCTGATTTTGATCCTCGAACCTAAAGAAATGTAGATCAACCTCTCGGCTACAAAATCAATTCTTCAACTGTCCAGAAAGAAATGTAGATCTTAGGTCGGGTTAAATAACCAATTTTAATTCAGGTCCAACAACCACTCCTAACCCTAGCAACACTAGCGGTGGAACTCCAGAGATCGTTACTCAAAACACCACCACTGAAAACACTAACACTCCTTTCTGTACTACTGAATGTGTCAGAAATAAGGAGCAGGCACCACCAACTATGGATGATTTAATGAAGCGGCAAGAAACCTTGGCTGAAACTCAAGTAGCCATGGCCACTACTCAGAAAGAAGTTCTTACCTTTCTTAATACTTTGGCGGAGCAGTTATCGTCGGAGCAGCGTCATCGTCAAATGGAGCAAGCTAGGAACGCATCCAAAGCTATCGGTGGAGATAGCACATCAAAATCTAACGCCCAAGAAGATAATGAAGTACGAATTATCACCATCCGTGTACCAGAGAGGAGTCAACGGCAACAAAACTTTTTTATTCATGAAAACCTGGAAAGGCTCCTGCAAAATCGTAGAAAGAAAAATTCATCTTTGTTCCATAAACACTAACCCCTTTACCTAGCAGAGATTCTGAGGATCGCACTACCAAAAGGATATTTATATTATTCATTTTCATTGTACGATGATACTGGGAATGCTCGAGAACATATTTCTCGATTCTTGGAATATTTAGGAGAACACAAATAAAATCAAGTGTTGCGGATCAAAAATTTCTCCAAATCTCTTACGAGGAGTGCTTACACCTGGTACAACAACCTCGCTTCTGACATCATCTCTAGCTGGTCTTAGATGGTTAATGTTTTTATAAAAAATATTTCTGTGTATGGAAATTACTCTCTCGGATTTGGGAAGAATGTTCCATAGGAACAACGAGCACCCCAACGAATATTTAAAGAGGTTCAAGACACAATCTCTTAACTTTTACGACCAGAACGTAACGGAATAACAGTTGGTGGAGCTTTGCATTAATGATTTTATTCCTGTTTATCGTGCATTATTTGAACATTTACGAGTTCAAACCTTCTCTGAGTTAGAAAACAACTGATTCATCCTTGTTAGAAAGAACAAGGCCCTCCAGAGAAGAAAGCCGTGGAGACACCCGCGGGAGAAGATGCCTGGTCAACAAGTAATACACTGCCCAACCGTACATAGGCGTTGTCACTGACAAAGGGACCAATAGAAAAGAAACACCCCAGTCGGCGTCGCAGAATAAATACCTCGCATCGACCCCGGCGATGATGCCAATACCAACTCAGGAACGAGGCTCAGCCAAGGCTCCACGTCAACAACCAAAGACAAATCCAACAATACCGGTTTCCCCTTCCCCATGGAGGAAGTCCTCGAACTGTTCGAAATATGGATACAAAATAGAACTATCAAGTTACCACATGTACGACGCCCATCAACCGATGAAGAGATGTCAAAGCCAAACTACTGTCACTTTTACAAATTCGTCAACCATCCAACCAGTGAGTGCAACGGCCTGAGACGTTTCTTCAGAGAAAAGATTAATTCAGGAGAATTACACATGGGGACTGAAGGTGTTCACAAAGACCCCTTCCCTATCAGGAGATATATTATCTCTGGAGACTCTGTTAACAGAATTATCCAATCTATGATGAAAAACATGTGTTAGCTTCTTTACCTATCAAAGGCACAACGTAAAGATATTTTCGTAGCTCTTAATTATGTCGTATCGGGTAAGCATTTACTCTTTGCCAAGAAGACTACCGAGTATCCTGAGCCCGCTTCAGAAGACATAGTCATCAACCATAATGAGAAGCCTGGTTGGGGACTTCTCACCACTGCAAATGTAACACCCGCAATTTTCGCATGACGCTTACTCATGGACGCGTCATGGCCTGGGTTGAAGCTTCATCCTAATTTTATAAAGCTTACCCAGATATGCATTGGGGTGTGGATGCCTTGACTCTGAATTATAGTGTTAAGGCCCTATTACGCGTGATGCGTATTCGAGGAGGCATGATAGTGCAAAGGCACTATTATACCGAGTTGAAGTTGCGTAAGTGAGAGCATCATAGTGCTAAGGCACTATTATGACGTGATGCATGATCCAATGCATCACCCAGCCGAAGTTGCGTAAGTGAGAGCATCATAGTGTTAAGGAACTATTATACCGTGATGCATGATCCAATGCATTACCGAGCCAATGTCGTTATTTGATAAATGCATCATAGTGCTAAGGCACTATTATGCCGTGATGCACTATCGAGAATGCATCACCGAGCCAAGAATGTTTGGCTTTGGCAAGAAATCTTCATTTGCGGCCTTGCAGTCGATGGATGACCCTTACCATTCTAATATTTATTTGTAGAAATGCAAATAAAACATATATAAGGAGGGAGCTTTGCTTGAATGTGCATGAGCGGTAATGCACATATAAATGCGATGTATCCTATACGATGGAGCATACTTGATGCTCATCAGCGTGTTTAACTGTAGCTTACCCGAGAATGTTTCGCTTGGCTTTGGCAAGAAATCTTCATTTGTGGCCTTGCAGTCAATGGATGACCCCTACCTTTCAGATATTTGTTTGTAGAAATGCGAATAAAACATATATAGGGAGGGAGCTTTGTTGGAATGTGCATGAGGGGTAATGCACATGT
This sequence comes from Papaver californicum, assembly GCA_023531435.1. NCBI lineage: Eukaryota > Viridiplantae > Streptophyta > Magnoliopsida > Ranunculales > Papaveraceae > Papaver > Papaver californicum. Next base: position 1,725,410 of record JAJJMC010019771.1, read on the forward strand.
AGATATGTGAAGTGGCCAATGCGTTGGAGCATACTTGATGCATAAGCATCAATATGTTTGTAGCTTAACTGATGAAGCTTGAATGTGCATGAGGGGTAATGCACATGTAGATATGCGAAGTAGCCTATACGTTGGAGCATACTTGATGCATAAGCATCAATATGCTGGTAGCTTAGCCGATGAAGCTTCAAATTATACGAAAACATCTTTCGATTGTGCAACGTACTTGATAATGCATATTTCCATAATAAATAACGATAGTTATGCACAAGCTAGTGCATACCTTGCGAAAGCCCTCTGGCCTACACGGACTAGGCTTTGCTTGGCCTTTATCTTTGTGATGAAGTTGGAATCGAAGTTGGCTTTTCCTTAATAGGATTAAGTTGTTTGTCCCTTTCGAATCGACCCTATGATTAACTATGGTCATGCTTGATCCCATCAAGGTACGGGTTGGGTACGTAGGCAGCCGCAATGCAATACATTGAGGTGCATCACCTTGTCTCTCATATCATCTAATTCGAGAGATGATTGTGACATTTGGGTAACTCATATCATCTGTCTCGGCAATGCTAAGCAAGAGATGATTGTTTCCACACTTGATGGGGCAGTTCCAATTCCATTTGATGGATTGTTCATACTTCCTAGCAACCGTTGCATCATGGAATGGCATGTGCCTAGATGTTGCACCCTTGGCAAGAACAAGATAAGTGCAGGCTCCATCCCATGGTCGAAGCAGAATTGATAAAGCAAAAGCTTAGGCTTGAAATAGCTTAGGTGTTGGTCCAAGGCATGAGTTAGGCCTAAACAATGATCGAAATTATGTGATGCTTTCCAAAGGCATCCCCGTTAGCTTGTATATCCTTCAACCCTTGGTATAATGAGGGTTAGTTGGAATGGTATGCTATTCAAAGGCATTCACAATGGGATTTAATGGCCTTGCACCCTTTGTAGGTCAAGTGTGTGTTGGAACGATATGGAGACTACGGTCCGAGTACCATGCTTGCAAAGCATGTTTGGAAAGGCAAATATACTTGGAATAGTATAAACGTAGCTTCAATGATGTGGGAACTAAGTTTCGATTAAAATGCTTACAAGGCATGCTTGGAAAGAAAAAATTTACCTGCACTTTCCAGCGAGAAGTTAGGCTTTAAGGTCCGGTGACTCTCTTTTTAAGTCGGGCATCGGGGAGTTCTGGCCTGCCCAGCGCAGCGCGCCGGAGGCGGAATTTTCCGGCCCGTGACAGCCTGCCCCAAAGATACTGAGTTTGAGCAAACGTTGATCGACTTGGGGACTGACGTCAACATCGTCACCATCAAGACTCTGAGGATTGTGGTAATTTACATGCACGAAGCTATGTACTCACCGACCATAATCAAGAATCCTGAAGGAAATTCCATGAGCGCTTATGGTTACATTACTCTTGAGGTGAAGATGGGTGATGCCAAGACACATGTTAAGTTTAACATTATAAAAAAACATCCAAGTTACGATATGATTCTAGGACGCCCATGGGTACGTAGCAGCAAGATGAAATCAAGCGTATCTTCTTCATTGGCACCAATACCTCCAAGGCTTTCTAAAAAGCCAGTAAATCCCGAGGACTGCCTATCAATTGAATTTCGTCGCATAATGGATTTGGATGTGAAGCATCTTCCAGGAGAGGATATGACATCATATGTCCGTAGGTTTTGCACACAAGTAAGTCATGTTCAACTAACTTTTTTGCAACCAGCAATCCCACGTCTCATCAAAGATTGGGGAATTGACCCGGATATTAACCCTACTCTGACTCGGCGATGTGAATGGAAAGCTGATCCTTTTTAAAATTTTATCAAATGGGTAGAGTCCGTCTCTGCTTAAGATAAGGAAATTATTAACCCGGTCATTTATAAGACATGTCATGAAATTAAGTTACTGAAACCTAATTCCTTTTAAGTCTGAGATATGGTCAAGAAAGCCATCGCTTCTTCTGAAGAAGAGTTGTATCTCATTTCTGAAATCCTGATCGGCGGTTACTACAAGCTTGTCGATACTGACAAGCTAGAGGGGGTGATTATACATGGAAAATGGATCAGATCTATCAGTGCTTAAGCATTCTACTAACACCTTACAACATTTCCATGTTTCACTCAATATTTGTAATTCCTTCAAAATATTTGTAATATCTTGCATTCATACTTAGGATTTCAATTTATTAATAAACCAAAGTAATATTTCTTTCTTAAATCTACTTGCAAATCATTCAAAAAATATCTGCCTACTCAAAATCCAAAGATAAAACCACAAAAAAAAGCCATCTGTCTCTGACCTATGAAAAATCAGAAAATCTAGAAAAATTTCTTGAAAACTAGTTCAGCACCTTCAGAATATGCGTTCTTCATCTGCCCAAGGGTCTCAGTTGTAATCCTCAACTCCGGAGAAAGCTTCTTAATTTCACATCTAGCCTTGGCGATCGTCTCCAAGTTAGAAGTCACGCCTACTACCTACAAATGCTTCTCAATAGCTTCTAAATGACGGCGAATCCATCTGACCTTAAGCTCATGTATTTAAGCCTCCTCAAGGGCATCCTTCATGCCTTCAAGAACTATCCTAGAAATTTCTCTACGAGGAATAGAAACCATCTCATGAATAGTTGGAAGCAGCACAGACACATTCTTCTCAAGAGTACGATAGTTTTTGGGGTTACCTATGAAGAAATGACCGAACTTCTTGCATACTTTGGTATACAGCTCAGCATAGGAGGACGGGACAATGAAACCTCCAATGCACACTTTTTCATGTTAAATCCTACCAAACTTGAAGTCAAAGCTAACTCCAGCATTCAAATACTCAACTAAAACAATCTTCATCGCATCAGTATTTTGTACAATGACACCACTCAAAGTGCTTTCTTCAACAATCGCGTCAGGGAGAGCTTGATCAAGATGCTAATTTATAAAGAATACATCACCAGCAGCACGGTTCATGGTAATCCCTGATCCTTCCTCTATAAGTTCATCTCTCTTTTTTGGTTCGTTCCCCCTAGAAACAGAGACATAATAGAAATAATGAGTTAAAATATCTCAAGCACAAGGAATTCAAGCACAAGTCATGAAATTCATAAAATATGTTCATTAGCAACCTAAACATTCATTACAAAGTTTTTTGGTTCATGGAATATGGTTTAGAAAGGTTATGGGTCGTTTTGCAAAAATACCGTCAGAAACGTTTTTGCATTGCTTTCAGAAGAACTGAAACTGGAGATAACAGAATGATTTTTATTTATGTATACTACAATATTCTAAAATGGAACGCCAATCGGATAAACAAGCTAATAAGGGCGGCCAAAACATTCGACTACACGACAACTGAAAACCTACATAATTTTGTCTGAAAAGTTCTGGACTCTCAGTGTCAGGTATTTTTCACCTAAAAAATGGACTCCAAATCTATCAATTCTTTTTGAAAATTTATCTATTTTTCTTACCTAATGAATGAGAGGTTCACCACCTAATTCCTACTTCGTACGAAGATTTTACAGTCGTTACGGCAAGAAGACCTGAATCTGAAATTTCCTGACGACAAAAATTACCAAAGATCTTCATGAAATCACGTATGGTTCTATATATTTGATGGTATAAGAACTATAATCATATAATTATTATTCTTAACAATAATGTAAAATTACTCGGAGATGAACCAAGTCATCAGAAGCCGATGGTACTTCATAATACGACTCACCACCAAGTTCTTCGTCTTCATCTCAGGATTCTTCAATTTCTACAATATGGAATGATCCTTCAAACCCCTTGTCATCTTTATCTTCTTCATCACCGCTTCCAGCAACGACAGTACTTACTAACGCCAAGGTATTCACATTGCTAGTTGTCTAAGAACAGTGGTTGTTCATAAGAGTAAAAGTTCTTCAAGATCGACAAGACATAATATTTTATAACTTACAACATAGGGTGCTGAGATACCAAAGACAGATGGAACACCAAACTTGAAGTGTTGAGCATTAAAGTCACCTTGACGTGTTACGCCCCCAGAATGTACGATACTCGTCAGAACACAATATAGATGTACTTCTTACAGGAAGAAGAATAAAAAAAAATGCAAGACGCTCACCTTATTCTGAGGACGGTCTCCACTTCCAGGAATAACAACTCGTGGTCTATTTTCCTCATACTGGGGAATAACATTTGTCATAGTATCAAGACAACATCAGTCTTCCCAACAAAAGTCTTTGGCGAAATCACATGTGAAAGCCTCAAGCCCTAAGGCCTGATGTTCACTTTCTTCTCATTGTCCATTAAACTAATAAGACTGATATAAGAAAGTTTATTTCCACTCCAAAAAAGTATCCTGGTATACTTTATCCCTGAACTCAGATAAGAAAGCCGAGCCTTTGGCGCATAGTCTGGAAAATATTCCCATAGCCAATCTTGCATAAACATAATAGGGATAAAAGACTCGACCTTGGCATAACCATTGGAAATCCCATGTGAAGAATGAAAGTATCCAAATAAGAGTACAAGGAACCTAGAAACAAATTATCAAGAGGAAGAGTCTTTCCACCAGTAAGCGCAACATCAATAGAAACAAGAGGAGGCTTCAATTGACCTCTAGGAGAATCTTCGAACACATCCCTAGAAAGCCAGAGTACAAGGAATGCAACAATACAAATATGATGATCAACAACGAGGCCGTTAATGCTTGTTCTACCATTCCACCAGTAGTCAACCCAAGCCAAATAATTCTTTCTATCACAACGACGAGACTTCCACGACTCCTCTATTTTCTGAATAAGGGTGTCACCATATTTCTTCTCCTGCTCAGACCATTCAACAGGAATACTACCAACAACTGGCATTTGTAACAAGACTGCTACGTCCTCTAAAGTAATCGTTAATTCCCCCCAAGCACATGATGCTGAATGAGTTGGACCACACCAACGGGAAGTAAAGGAAAACAGACCTTTCGTGTCCTTATTAATTCTCAAAGTCTTAGACACTCGCACATCATGGAATATCTTAGCATTTTCTAAAACCAGCTTCACCTGAGGATTCTTCAGCATGACTTTATCCCACCCTTTCCATTCAGGCAAAGGAGTTTGGGACGCCTTAAAATCAACAAATGAAGTCATGTATTCTCCTATTTGCAAGCAGCACCTGACAAGAGCTTGTGGATAAATACTTCGAAGTTGAGGGGCGCTATTAACGTTCGGAACAAAACTACCAACATAAACACCCTCAAAGAATTTTTCATAAATGCTGGGTACATCATCTAGAGAAACAACATCAGAAATCTCGCCTCTATCACAACTAGAAGCAGTGGCATCATTTCTTCACGATCGTTAGACAACTACAATGGGTTCCAATAACATTCATTTAACCAACTGGATAATCATGCACGAGGTTTGGTTCTATTTTATGTATATAGAGTACTGATATGCAAATACATGCTTATATATCTAATTTAAAACCAGTATCAGAAAACATTGCTATAAACCTTAGCATACCTGGTTGAGCTTAACAATACTACAGTGAAGCCAAAGAAGGATTTCTACAATCAGAGACAACAATTTTGGAAATTAGGGTTTTAGATACAAATAAGATGTTGTTGAGAAGCTACTTCAATAAAAAAAGGAAAAATATGTGAGTAAATACTGAAGTAAAAAGGAAAAAATAAATAAAAACTTACCCGAAGCCGGCCGAATTTAGTCGGAGTCTTCGTCGGCGGTTGGTCGGCCGGTGACATCGCTGCTGCTGCACGGATTGGGAGGAGAGAAAAGGAGGGACATCTGGTCGGTGATGGAGAGGGGAAAATAGTAAAAAATAAAATAAGGGTTTACCCCTTTTATACCAATTTTATTTCCAAAACCTAGTCAAACAAGGATTTCCTCTTTGAAGCAATAGCCCCATGCTACACATGGGTCAATTTTGATCCCTCCATCATACAAATCAACAACGCTTAACTAACTTTTGTTCTCCAGACAATGTTCGTTCATCCTACAGGAACTATTACAACAACTAATGCTCCCTCAATGATTATCTGGCATCATTGGAGCGTCATCAAATCAAAAACCTGGTAATATCTGACAACTAAGCTTGTTGATTTATATTGCCTATGTTGGTAAAAAAAAATCACCATCTAGTGCTTACCACGAAATACTATTGTTCCGCGCTAAGAAGGGGACTTAATATTGATGGTGAATTTTTGACAAGGGAGAAAATTATAACATCTCCTTTGCTCAGCTGCAAAGACATAAAATAAATGTATATATACAAACATTCTGTCTCGGGATCAAAATTATGAAAATGTACTTATCTCTTATATTCCAAGAGAATTGAGAATGCATATTCATTTCATGGCTATATTATCCTTATATCTATTTTATATATGTATGCGCCTCAAAATTTCAGGGATTTACCCACAAGTTCTCAATTAGAAATGTGGCTTCTTGGTCTGCCGGTTTTTCAGTAGTGGTGAAACTCCCGATATTGTGATGCGGAAAGCACTAGTCGGGAATTCTATCCCTAGTCCGATAAAATCTGGGCCTTGTTCAAAAGCACTATGATATCCTACTTCTTCTATTAACTTGAAAAGGGACGAGAATAAAGCGCGTACCGCGCCTTCAAGTCTTGCTTGAGATTTTTGTCTTCGCATTAACTCAGCCAAGGTGATTGGGGTTTCGACTTCTTCCCTGGTATTGTTAGTGAGGGATCAGGTTGGTGGTGTCATTGACTATCGAAGAGGGGCTATGGGTATCACCATTCATATTGACAAGGGAAATGTTGGGATTGGTAGTTGTTGAATCCGATCTAAGGCCAACCATCTTGACCAGTGAGAGAACTGAATTTTGTGACCAAGAGATTGATCTCCCACTGTGGTCGACAATTGTTAGTACCTATAAATTACTCTTAGGAAAACAATATATATTGTAGAAGTACTTTCTTTAGGTTCGAGGATATAAATCGTACAAAACGAGTCTAAAACAAAAAAATGGTCGTTCACGTTTTGTTTCAGTTACAAAGAGAGAAGATGGGTTGATCTTAGGGGAGGGAAGAAGAGAAAGTTGAAGGAATCAGTGTGATGAATTGTGTATAAAGGTGTTGAACTATGGAAAATAACAGAGCTTATGAGAATGATAAGCTTGTTCTATTTTCTGAATAGGCTAAGTAGCCTATTTATAGAGGTTGGGAATATACATTTTTCCTCCGTAAGTAGTGGAGGTAATGAGGGAGTGGAAAGATGGAGATTGGATAATGCCATAACTGCCCATTATGTTTAGTAAATTTCTGGAAACCATTACTCCACCATCTCTTATATTGTCCAAACCATCACCACTACTTATAACTTTCCTATCATGGGGTGTTTCCACGTCGTATGATGCTATAAACCACCATACCAATACCCCATGTAACATGTTTTGATTTCTCGTAGGATTTAGTGGAGTCATGGACTCAAAGTTTGTGAGTAATTTGAGAGTTTGTCATAACATACTGCTACCAATAAGTTTTATGCCAACACAGCATAGCAATGGCATATTTGTCGCATATTTGTAGCATTTAGTTTGTGCTAGCAACAATGACACACATAAGTGTTATAGTTGTGATTGCTAGCACATGCTAGTGTGATGGATAAGGCCTAGATGATGGCGCTAGCAGCAAAGGATAGCATAGGCACGAAGATGGCGCTGTCTCAAGCAAACAAGAATAGCGTGGCACAACATGCGAGGATGGAGCTGCAGCAGCAGGTAAGAAGGGGGCACTAGCGCAGCTAGCACTGCTGGTGCTAGCGTAACTAGCGCTGATGGCGGCGCAAGTGCTAGTGTTAAAACTGGTGGAGGCGCTAGCGCTGCTGGTTGCTGGCTATTGGCTTATAGGTTTACGCGTCGAGAGCATGGCTAGGGCTTGCTAGAGCTGGGTTTGCGCGTTGAAAGCACGGCTATGGCTTGCTAGGGCTGGAACTTGTTATTGTAATGGCTGTTGCCTATACGCTGCTAGAATGGGCATTTGATAATGTTGTGGCCATAACCATGGCATGCTTAGGGATTCTCAGTTGAACGAGACTTAATGATGGCATTATGTTTAGTTTTCATGTAGTGTATACAGAATATATTCAAGGAATTCAGTCATGGAAGTTTGCGACTTGAGATGATGTTCGATGCGACTCTGCATTTAGATGGTATGCATCTAATTAGCATTTTTTAATCAGAAATGGCATAGCATCCATTTCAAATGCTCGTAATTCTGCATAATCAGTGTGTTTAGATTAATAAAGATTGTTTGTATGGAAGCACATGTAATAACGAACAATTGGCCGGGTAAAGCCCTGAAATTTTAAGGAGCATACATATATAAAAGAGCTACAAGGATATTATATCCATGAGATGAATACGCATTTTCAATTCTCTTACGGAATGTAAGACAGAAATACATATTCATAATTCTGATCCCGGGACAGAATGTTTGTGCATATACATTTATTTTATGTCTCTGCAGCTGAGCAAATGCAATATTACAATTTCCTCCCTTGTCAAAAATCTACCATCAACAGCTAGCTTCTTCACTTAGCGACGCATCATATTACTTTACGCTAAGCAACAAATCTAGCTAGCTCTGCTATCTACGTCCCTTATGGACGCGCCACATAATTTTATGCTAGGCACAAATCCAACCCTAGCTTTGCCTTGAAAACGCAACATTTCTTATCAGCACTAATCTAATACTAGCGTTAACCTTATATAGCTATATATTAATTCTTCTTGCATAGATTCTTAAGTACGTGACGATTGATTCTTGAGAACTTTTACGTAATATTGACTTCGAATACTTCCAAATTTATGCCTTGTCACTTCTATGCTGACTTCTGGCTATTAAAATTACGCCATGTTACTCCTAAGTTAGTACATGACCACTAAACTTACCATACTTGGCACTAATAAGTCTAATTATTAATTCAGTAAGTTGCGCAACTAGCCTCACTAACTTAGCAAGTCATTGACTTGACCTAATCAAAACAGTAGTGGTTCACGACTCCACTATTTTTCAGTGAGATACCAAATACAACACAAGGGGGGATTCTTATTGGAGTAGTGTTCTAGCGGTTTATGACAATCATGCGTTGTAGAAACACATTCACGAACAAGAAGGTAACAGGACGTGAATGGCCATTTCTTGGTTTAGGCTCGTTTTGTTCGAGCTTGATCTCTCAAACCTACCTGAAAGTACCATTTTGCAGTATATTTGTTTTTCACCCTAAAAAAAACGTATGCCCACAAGATTTCCCTTGGACATACATAGAAGTACTCAAACTAATAGAGGCTTGGATTAATGACGAGACTATCAAGATGTCGGCCGTTCAAAAGAGCCCACAGTCAAAAAAACTGGTCGACCCTCAATACTGCCATGTCTACAGGTTCATTGGACATCCAACGAAAGAATGCATTCCTCAGAAGTGGATCTTCAAGGAGAAGATTGATTCTGGTGAGTCAGTGTTGGAAAGAAAATAAATTTTGCATCAAATTCATTTCCTCAACATCAAGTCAGAAACGTCTCCACTAGTGAAAAACAGGTCGAAGAAGTTACGGCATTAATAATTGACAACCTCTAAGAACTTTTTCACTTCTCCAAAAAACAACAAAATGATACATTCTCTTCCATCAACCATATTTTGCTTTATAACTTCTTGTTATCACCGGAGATCCATCTGGCCTCCTTATCCTTGATAGTGACGATACAAGATAACACCTTTAATTCTGATAACATGATGGTTGGAAAAGAGGGGCCATAACTGAGCTATGTATATTTCCGTATAGTTTAATGGATGAGAGTTCAGGCGCGCTTTAATAGATATCGGTGCCTCAGTCAACATCATCATGGATCCTTGTCTTTAGGAATCTATTTTTTCAAGGGAAGTCCAAAAGGTTGGAGCCGTTCTTTGTTGTTGTTGATGCGCCTTCTTCCATGAGTATCTCTATGGCTCTATTCTCTCTTGAAAATTATGGACCTCTAGCAAGAAAAGTGCAGTCGTGGCCGATCGTGTGGTAGCTTTGTAAAGTCCAGAGAAAGCTTGAAAGCACAAGTTCTCCAGCAGAGAATGATAGACTGGTATTATTCCTTTAATGCAGAGTTTCACCGATTGTATTTGAATCACCTTTCAATCATGTAAATCAAGAGTCTAAACCTAAATTAGCATACATAGTCATCGAGATGTTCATTGTCTCTCTGGAACAATCTCTTCGGATATGATAGGGTAAATTATTCAAAGACGAATAAATACTTTGTATAGAAGGTGTTAACCATCTCACACCCGTTAGTGATGTTGTTCGGAGCAACGTTTTTATACCAAGTATATGTTCTTTCGATGAGAGATTTTAAGATTTATATTAGACATATTACATGGTTGTACTCATCTTCCAATGATTCTAGAAAGCGAATGACATGTAAACATGCATTTTCACCCCTTCCATAGAGTGAGAAAGGAAGAGAAAAAATTCCTTTTGGGAATGTGAATTCTCTAAATCTCAAAAGGGTAGGGAGGATGGTGTTAATGAAGTGAAGTCGAGCATTCCGTACTCCTACCTTGTAAAAGTCCTTTCATATCCCCGAAAGCAACAAAATAGGGATGTGAACTGTCACGGACCGAGAAATTCCTCCTCCGGCGCTATGCGCTGGGCAGGACAGAACCCCCCGATACACGGCTTGAAAGACAATAATCGGACCTTAAAGCTTAACTTCTCGCAAGAAAATGCAGGTAGCTTTGCCTTCCAAGCATACTTTGTAAGCATTATACTCGACACGTAGTTTCCACATCATTCAAACTCACCCTTGTTCTGCTAAGGGATGAAGGTTATACAAGCAAATGGGGATGCCTTTGGCATGCATCACATACTTCTGAGCATTTTCCAGACCTAACTCATACCTTGGACTAACACCTAGGCCATTGAAGGCCGATTTTTTTCGCTTCATCAACTCTGTTTCGACCACGTGCTGGAATCTGCACTAGTCTTGCTTTTCCCAATGGTGCAGCAACCAGGAATATTCCGTTCATACCGTATGGCTTGATAGGAAGTATGATCATCCATCAAATAGAATGAAAATACATCATCAAGTGCGGTAACAATTACCTCTTGCATAGTATTACCGATCCAGATGATATGAGTTACCAAAGCGTCGCAAACATCTCCCAAATTAGATGGTATGAGCGACGAGATCCTGTACCTCCATGCATTGCATTGCGGCTGCCTACGTACCCAACCCGTACCTTGAAGGGATCAAGCATGACCCTAGTTTATCAAAAGTGTCAATTCGAAAAGAACAAGCAACTTAATCCTATTAAGGCAAAGTTAACATCAATTCGCACTTCATCGCAAGGCCAACGGACAAGCAAATCCTAGACCGTATTGGCCGAAGGACTTTCGCAAGGTATGCACTAGCTTGTGCATAACTATCGTTATTTACTATGCAAATATGCGTTCTCGATGTTGCAATGATGCGTTTGCATAATTCAAGCTTTATGGGCTAAGCTACAAGCATATTGATGCTTAAGCATCAAATATGCTCTAATGTATAGGACACATCCCATATATATGTGCATTACCGCTCATGCACATTCAAGCTTTATCATTTAATCTATAAGCATATTGATGCTTAAGCATCAAGTATGTTCCAACGTATAGGCCACATCGCATATATATATATGTGCATTATCGCTCATGCACATTCAAGCAAATCTCCCTCCCTATATATGTTTTATTCGCATTTTTACAAATAAATAAAATAAAGGGAAGTGACATCCACTGACTGCACTTTAGGTAAAACCGCCAACTGGTTGGCGCCTCTAGGTAAATCCGCTAACTGGTTGGCGCCTCTAGGAAAATCCGCTAACTGGTTGGCATAGCTAAGGCTATTCTCTTTCTGGTTAGCATAGCTAAGCTAAACCTCAGTCTGGTTAGCATAAATAAGGCTATTTCGCTTCATGGTTACCATAGCTAAGCATCATCGATTTCCAACCAATACATCCTCCCTATATATTATTTTTTTTTGCATTTATACAAGTGGATATAAGGAGGATATATGACGTTAATCTACTGCACTTTCTAGTGATGCATTCTCGGGCATGCATCACGGTATAATAGTGCATTAGTACTATGATGCGCTCTCGGGTACTCCACATAGGGTTAGTGATGGATTCTCAATCATGGATCACGGCATAACAGTGCATTAGCACTATAATGCATTCTCGGGTATACAACGTTGGTTCAGCAATACATTCTCAATCATGCATCAGGGCATAATGGTGCATTGCCACTATAATTCGAGGTCAAAGCATCCACACCCTGATGCAATCCTAAGTGAGCTTCATAAGCTTAGGGTGAAGCTTCATCCCAGGTCATGACGCGTCCCTGAGTAAGCGTCATGCGAAAATTACGGGTGTTACATTCTTACCACCTTCAAAGAATTTCATCCCCAAAATCCAACTGAACTCTAAAACTATTGTGGACAAGCTTCATCGATTTGGATTTTCTACGCCTATGTCCCATACCATGATGCACAGAAATCCTGCAAGTTTCTAATGTTTGTTAATGAACACAAATTAGAATCTTCGGAATATGCGTTCCATTCTGTATATCCCAGAATCCTAATAGGGTCCGTAGTTGTCGTAAACGCCGATTAAGACCTTCCAAAGATACGTCCCATACAGTATGCTCGAGGATAAGAAAAGGTTTTACAACTCTACCAAGAAAATCAATTTGGATCCCTAAACATGTGTCCCATACCACATGCTCAAGAATGCAAAAGGATTTACTCAACACGAGATCTAAAGTGGACGTCCCATACCATACACTTAAGAATCCCCAAAGTTCACAAGAGTTGAAAGGGTCATCGAATATCGCAAGCAATATTTTACTTAGTACTATGAGGACCAAACTCAATTGCCAGAGCATTCGGATGCGAGCCTACCGTTATAGCTAACGGTTATCCGGTTTGCCACTCGTAAGTGAGAGCTAGTAGGCATGACAACACACATCATTCCAGTGATGGGTGGGGATGATCAGTCCCGTTGTCTACAACGGTTCCAACGACGGTCTTCCGGGTTACCAACGGTATGGTAAAAGAGTCTAATAAGGCCTGGAAAACTCATAGTACACTCGAGCGCATCCAAATATCAACGAAGTAACTATTGTAGTAGTTATAATTTTTCTTAGCACATGCGCTTGGCCTGATTGTCAAACACAAACTTACAAAGTAACTGGCCTAGCAGTTACAAACTCTTCTTTTTGCGTAACAGTTGGCCTACTCTTCCAACCTTTTTCCTTTTTCTTTTGAAGGAAAAATTTTGTAGTCCCATTACAAACACTCACTTGGAGAGTCCAAAACACACAGTCCCTACTGTTTTCTTGGAACTTGCTATGATACCATTTGTCACGGACCGAAAAATTCCGCCTACGGCGCTTTGCGCTGGGCAGGCCAGAACCCCCCGATGCACGGCTTGAAAGACAATAATCGGACCTTAAAGCTTAACTTCTCGCTGGAAAATGCAGTTAGATTTGCCAATAGTGCCGCAACCAGGTATATTTCGTTCATACCGTATGGCTCTATATGAAGTATGATCATCCATCAAATAGAATGAAACTACCTCATCAAGTGCGGTAACAATCATCTCTTTCATAGCATTACCGAGCCATGTGATATGAGTTACCAAAGCGTCGGAAACATCTCCCAAATTAGATGATATGAGTGATGAAATGCTGCACCTCAATGCATTGCATTATGGCTTCCTACGTACCCAACCCGTACCTTGAAGGGATCAAGCATGACCGTAGTTCATCAAAAGTGTCCATTCGAAAGGAACAAGCAACTTAAGCCTATTAAGGCAAAGTCAACATCAATTCCCACTTCATCGCAAGGCCAAAGGCCAAGCAAAGCATAGAACGTATAGGCCGAAGGACTTTCTCAAGGTATGCACTAGCTTGTGCATAACTATCGTTATTTACTATACAAATATGTGTTCTCGAGTACGCAACACGATTGACTGATGTTTTCGTAAAATTCAAGCTTTAAGGTCTAAGATACAAGCATATTGATGATTAAGCATCAAATATGCTCCAACGTATAGGCCACATCGCATATAAATGTGCATTACCGCTCATGCACATTCAAGCGTTATCGTTTAATCTATAAGTATATTGATGCTTAAGCATCAAGTATGCTCCAATGTATAAGCCACATCGTACATATATATATATATATATATATACATATATATATATATATATATATATATATATATATGCATTACCGCTCATGCACATTCAAGCAAAGTTCCCTCCCTATATATGTTTTATTCGCATTTTTACAAATAAATAAAAGAAAGGGAAGTGACATCCATTGACTGCATTTAGGCAAAAACGCCAACTGGTTGGCGCCTCTAGGCAAATCTACTAACTGGTTTGCACCTCTAGGCAAATCCACTAACTTGTTGGCATAGCTAAGGCTAATCCGCTTCCTGGTTAGCATAGCTAAGATAAACCGCCATCTGGTTAGCATATCTAGGGCTATTTCGCTTCCTGGTTACCATAGTTAAGCATCACCGATTTCCAACCAACACCTCCTCCCTATATATGTTTTTTTTGCATTTATACAGTGGATATAAGGAGGATATATGACGTTCATCTACTCTACTTTCTAGTGATGCATTCCCGGGCATGCATCATGGCATAATAGTGCATTAGCACTATGATGCGCTCTCAGGGACTCCACATAGTGTCAGTGATGCATTCTCAATCATGCATCACGGTATAATAGTGCATTAGCACAATAATGCATTCTTGGGTATGCAACATTGGTTCAGTGATGCATTCTCAATCATACATCACGTCATAATAGTGCATTAGCACTATAATTCAAGGTCAAGGCATCCACACCCTTATGCAATTTTCAGTGAGCTTATAAGCTTAGGGTGAAGCTTCATCCCAGGTCATGACACGTCCCTGAGTAAGCGTCATGCGAAAATTACGGGTTTTACATTCTTACCACCTTCTAAGAATTTTATCCCCGAAATTCAACTCAACTCTAAAACTATTGTGGACAAGCTTCATCGATTTGGATTTCCTGCGCCTATGTCCCATACCATGATGCATAGAAATCTTGTAAGGGTCTAATGTTTTTTAATGAACACAAATTAGAACCTTCGGAATATGCATTCCATTCTGTATATCCCAGAATCCTAATAGGGTCTGTAGTTGTCGTAAACGCCGATTAAGACCTCCCAAAAATACGACCCATACAGTATGCTCGAGGATCAGAAAAGGTTTTACAACTCTACCAAGAAAATCAATTTAGATCCCTAAACATGTGTCCCATACAACATGCTCAAGAATGCAAAAGGATTTACTCAACACGAGATCTCAAGTGGACGTCCCATACCATACACTTAAGAATCCCCAAAGTTCACAATAGTTGAAAAGGTCATCGAATATGGAAAGCAATATTTTACTTAGTACTGTAAGGAACAAACTCAATTTCCAGAGTAGTTAGATGCGAGCCTACCGTTACAGCTATCGGTCTTCTGGGTTATCACTCGTAAGTGGAAGCTAGCAGGCATGACAACACACAATGTTCCAGCGACAGGTTGGGATGATCAGTCTCGTTGTCTACCATCGTTCCAACGACGGTCTTCCAGGTTACCAACAGTATGGTAAAAGAGTCTAATAAGGCCTGGCAAACTCATAGTACACTCGAGTGCGTCCACATATCAGCGAAGTAACTATCGTAGTAGTTACAATTTTTCTTAGCACAGGCGCTTGGCCTGATTGTCCAACACAAACATATAAAGTAACTTTCCTAGCAGTCACAAACTTTTCTTTTTGCGTAAAAGTTGGCCTACTCTTCCAACCTTTTTCCTTTTTATTTTGAAGGAAAAATTCTGTAGTCGCGTTACAAACACTCACTTTACGAGTCCAAAACGCACAATCCCTAGTGTTTTCTTGGAACTTGCTCTGATACCATTTTTCATGGACCGGGAAATTCCGCCTCCGGCCTATGCGCAGGGCAGGCCAGAACCCCCCGATGCGTGGCTTGAAAGACAGTAACCGGACCTTAAAGCTTAACTTCTCGCTGGAAAATGCAGGTAGATTTGGCTTTCCAAGCATGCTTTGTAAGCATTATACTCGAAACGTAGTTTCCATATCATTCGAAATCACCCTTGTTCTTCTAAAGGCTGAAGGTTATACAAGTAAATGGGGATGCCTTTGGCATGCATCACATACTTATGAGCATTGTCCAGGCCTAACTCATACCTTGGAATAACACCTAGGACATTGGAGGCCGAATTTTTTCGCTTCATCAACTCTATTTTGACCATGTGCTGGAGTCTGCAATGGTCTTACTCTTGCCAATGGTGCAGCAACCAGGCATATTCCGTTCATACCGTTTTGGCTTGATAGGAAGTATGATTATCCATCAAATGGTATGAAACTACCTCATCAAGTGCGGTAACAATCATTTCTTGCATAGCATTACCGAGCCATATGATATGAGTTACCAAAGCGTCAGAAAAATCTCCCAAATTAGATGATATGAGTGATGAAATACTGCACCTCAATGCATTGCATTGCGGCTCCCTACGTACCCAACCTGTATCTTGAAGGGATCAAGCATGACTGTAGTTCATCAAAAGTATAAATTCGAAAAGAACAAGCAACTTAAGCCTATTAAGGCAAAGTCAACATCAATTCCCATTTCATCGCAAGGCCAAAGTCCAAGCAAATCCTAGACCGTATAGGCCGAAAGACTTTCTCAAGGTATGCACTAGCTTGTGCATAACTATCGCTATTTACTATGCAAATATGCGTTCTCGAGTACGCAACACGATTGAATGATGTGTTCGCATAATTCAAGCTTTATGGGCTAAGCTATAAGCATATTGATGCTTAAGCATCAAATATGCTCCAATGTATAGGCCATATCACATATATATGTGTATTACCGCTCATGCACATTCAAGCTTTATCGTTTAAGCTATAAGCATATTAATGCTTAAGCATCAAGTATGCTCCAACGTATAGGCCACATTGCATATATATATGTGCATTATCGTTCATGCACATTCAAGCAAAGCTCCCTCCCTATAGATGTTTTGTTCGAATTTTGACAAATAAATAAAAGAAAGGGAAATGACATCCATTGACTGCACTTTAGGCAAAAACCCCAACTGGTTGGCGCCTCTAGGAAAATCCGCTAACTTTTTGGCACCTCTAGGCAAATCCACTAACTTGTTGGCATAGCTAAGGCTAATCCGCTTCCTGGTTAGTATAGTTAAGCTAAACCTCCATCTGGTGAGCATAGCTAAGGCTATTTCGCTTTCTGGTTACCATAGATAAGCATCATCGATTTCCAACCAACACCTCCTTCCTATATATGTTTTTTTTCACTTAGACAAGTGGATATAGGAAGGATATATGACGTTCATCTACTGCACTTTCTAGGGATGCATTTTTGGGAATACATCACGGCATAATAGTTCATTAGCACTATGATGCGCTCTCGGGTACTCCACATAGGGTTAGTGATGGATTTTCAATCATGCATCACGGCATAATAGTGCATTAGCAGTATAATGCATTCTCGGGTATGCAGCGTTGGTTCAGTGATGCATTCTCAATCATGCGTCACGGCGTAATAGTCCATTAGCACTATAATTCGAGGTCAAGGCATCCACACCCTTATGCAATCCTAAGTGAGCTTTATAAGCTTAGGGTGAAGCTTCATCCCAGGTCATGACGCGTCCCTGAGTAAGTGTCATACGAAAATTGCGGGTGTTACATGAACTCTTCTCTTTTTTAGATCTACTACGAACGGTAGATTCATTATCATCTTAAATGTGAATGCTGAAGGTACCAACGTCATCACTAATCTTGGGAGCATCCTTGGATTGTTTCGCTTGGTGATGCCGAATGCTTGTATGAGTACGAGAGAATCATACAGACTAGCTTAAACGAAGAAATGGTCATTCAAGTTTTGCTTCAGTCACAAATGAGGAGAAGGGTTAGTCTTAAGAAAGGAAGCAGAGAAAGAGTGAGATCAGAGTATAATGTGTTTGTAGTATATGATGTCATTAAACTGTTGATAAGTGCATAACTTATACATTTTAAGTATCATTTCCTTATATTTATTTGCTCGATTTTGTGTGAATTACCGTGTGTTAGTATTACTTTTCTAGTTTACGTGTTTTATTAGGTTACATCTCTGAAACAAGTGAAATGGAGCTTTACAAGAGAAGAATTTCCAAATACCCAGTATATCTCAGTCCATTCCAGGATTTCTACCCTCCATCTTGTATAGAATTTGATTACGAATCCAACGGCGAAAGAACGAAGTCATTCCGACTTCGTATGAGAAAGTTATGAGCGAAACGAATACTAAAGGCAAAAAGGTCATTTCAAGAGAGACTGTTATGGACAACCTGGCACACGTTAAGGGACGACTTGAATTCAAATATTGATAGAGCACCTTCTCATTTCCTCAGGGCTTCCAATAGTTCAAATTTGGCTAAAGGCGCCAAACTCATTTCTTTCTTGCGAAGGGGATTTGGTGCTGTTACGTGAAGTTGATGGAGCTCGAGCATGGCAGCGATGGTTGGGTCTGTGTACATGGCTGTGATTGATCATGGCGCTGTAATGATGAGAATGGTGGTGATGTTCAAGGCTGTAAATGATTTCGGTGATGTTGCTGCCACCATTTGGAGAGTAGAAGAAGGCAGCGAGATACAGAGAGGATGAACTTGTGATTGACGAAGCCTTCATGCTTCTGGAATTATGAAGAGATGAAGAGAAAGTCAGTGAGCACTCGATGAAGCTGCTGACAGTGAATGGAATTGGAAGTGATGGAAGTATTGCTGCTGTGATTGAATCTAGAAGAGATAACAGAGAATAGTGGATGGTGTTCGTTGCAGCTGTGGTCTTGAGTGCTGCTGTCATTGTGATCAGCGATTGATCATGGTGCTGGAAGATGGTGACCCTCATCTCTGCTACAGTGGCAATAATCGGGAGTGAGAAGAATCGATGGTGGAGTTTGACTCCGTTGATCAAGGGTGTTGTTTGGAGTTCGAGTTCTTAATGGATGGTGTTGCTCAAGTTTGTGTGAGAGCTGATGATGACTCGAGCCTGCAGTGGAAGACATGGATGATTCTCGAGATTGAAGATGAGTTTATGATGATCACGATCAGATGGTGGAGTTCTTGCTGATTATGGAGACGTTAATCAAGGTTTCTGATGGCTGTGGTGATAATGTGATAGCCATAGATGGTGTTGGAGCTCGGTGTTGCTGTTGGCGGTAAGATGGCAGTAATGTGACTGCTGGTGGAGCCTGTGATGCTGTGAAACAGGGTTGTTGATGGAGCTCGGATTGGATTGGATTGGAAGAGTTTGAGTGAGACATGGTTTTTCACGAGAAGTTAGGAAATAAGGGTATTGCTAAAGAAAAGGAAAGAAAAGAGGAAGTCTGTTTACGCTGCTGAGTCCTCACCAAACACGGAAAGTTGGTGCATAACTTTCCTATAAAAGAAATCCGTGTTTATTACGGAAATATAGTTTGTCGGTGCCAATTGAGTTTCTTAAATCAGTTAAACTTCTTGAGAAGAGCGGTGCCTAGACTTCTATAAATAAGGTCGTGAACTACCTTGGGAGGGGTGGACGAACAGAGAAGACCCAGAGCGGAGATACAGTGAACGTGCCTAGACAATATACTAAGATACCTACAGACAGAGACAAGCTTCACGTACAACAGATTTTCGGACAGAATTGACGAAGTCGGAGGAACACTGAAAAGGGTTAGTTTATTTTTCTTAATTAATTTGTATGGATTTTGAGAAAGCCATGTTGGGCTAATTCTCTTTGTTAGGGCGAAAGGATGAACTTGTAGAGATGGTTTTATTTGTGTTTCGAAACTAGGGTTATTTATTATATGAAATTAATATTAATGTTTCGTCTCTCTCTCAGCGTTTTACCCTCTCGATAATTTTTCATGTTCTATGCCATGTATAGTCCATTGTTTGATTAGTAGAAGGACTCGTTGAAACCTCGTATGAAATCGTTTTATGAATAATCTTTGACTTTTTATGCCCCGTATATTTAGTACTTTCGAAATTTTACTTTAGGTTGAGAACAAACAATTCTTTTTGAAATCGAGACCCTATGTGACGAACGCAATTAAACCCTAATCTACAACGGATTCCCGGAACCTTAACATTTTGCTCTTATTGTTTTCAAACTTTATTAAATAATTTTAATTCATTAGTTAATTTAATTCTTTATAAATAAAACCTAAAAAAAATATTTAATCCAAACTCCTCGTGGGAACGAACCGTATTTGCTATTGTCTACATCTTTCGACACTGTGCGCTTGCGGTAAAACAAAGTCGGTTTTCCGATGCATCAACTGTGGTATAGAGTTCTTGGACGTTTTTCTGTAAACTAATTTGTTTAGGTTTCTCTTTGTAAGACTAGGAGAAAGTAGAGATAAGACTTGTTTATGTAAGTCAATGTCCTCCCATGTAGATAAGTTGAGTAACCTATTTATAATAGTTGTATCATACATTGATCTCGTAGTTAGTGGAGAAAATAAGAGGATTGGACAGAATGGGTGATGTGAGAAGTGGTCACGTCCTCAGAGAGGGGAAGACTATCAAAATTTCACTCTCATTACCTTATTTCTCGCATTTATCCCACGACTAACTTTTTTTTTCCATTGTGACATTTATCGTTATACTGCACACGTTGTAGACTGCCAGACCAAAACCTTATAAAATATCCCACATGTGACATATTTGATGTCTAATAGAAATTAATAGTAGAGCTAAGTACTACTACTATTGAGTCGATTAAGTCATCTGCGAGAGGCTATCTGGTCAAGTTATCTGTGAGAGGCTACCTGGTCTAGTGGTTCAACCAAGACTCCATATGAGACCGAATTAACCAGATGAACCAATGAGTCCAATGAGATTAGTCGGTCTTATAAAGACTTGGTTAACTTGATGAGTCGAGTAGAGTCGACTATTAGTGCTAATAAGCATTGAGTTATAGTCATCCCAGTTGTGGGCATTTGTTGGTATAGATTTGCCATGTCTGGTGATTTATGCTAGATGTTGGCAAATAAGCAAGTCGGGTACTTAATATCAGTAGAGCACTTCCTGGCATCAGTGCGAGGAGATGAGTGGCCAATAGGAATGTAGATAAATAGGCATTCGTAGGAGCTTGATTGTGATATATGAGAGTTTTAGAAGTCGACAGTGATGCAATCATATCACCATGCTTCTTATGTCAATGGTCTGAGTAACCATGTCGTTCTTTGGCATCAACTCAGTGACAATGTGTAGCATGGGAATCACTTCATAGCCGATGCATAGTAGTGGCAACCCCCTTTTGAATAATGCAAGATCTGAGTATCCCTCTGTAAGTTATGTGAACTCATGGTATATCAGCAATACAAGCTAAGAGCATTTCTATGTGAGTAATATGAGCTAGTAACGCCTTTCTGTGAGAGGTGGCATCATAGTGCAAGCTCGTTCATAGATTCATTGATGATGTACACCAGTAGCATCGATCAACCATTTTTATAAATAATGCCAAGTACTAGCGTATCTAGTTATAATACTTAGTAGTTATTGAATACTCATGACTCGGGCAACAAATAAAGACACCAGTAACTCGTCGTATCGAGTGTCATACACGACAATGAGAAAGTAAGCATACAACAATATTGCGGTAATATTTAGTATCATGTTATGGACAAGGTGGAGGGTGGTGCGAGCACCAGCCTCAGTAGGTGGTGCTGGAAAATGCCAGCACTGGGGAATGTTGGCGCTGGCGCATATAGCGCCAGCAGAAGGAGTGACAGCGCTAGCATATTTCAAGCGCTATGAAGAAGATGTTAACGTTAATATGCCATTATGGTAAGGCTATATCCCTGGAAATATGCCAGTGTTGGGGGGGAGGTGATATCGTTGGTGCTAATTCGCCAACCTTGGTGGTGAAAGCATTGTCTAGTTTCCAGCGCTAGAGAGTTTGATACTGGCTCAGTATGCGTCAGCATAGGAAGTTTTGGTAATCGGATACACCGTTGGACGGTTCCATTGGAACTTGCGTGCATATTTGCATGTGTATGCGTATCTAGGTTTGAAAAAGTTTCACTCATATAATATTTGCATCTACTTTTGTGCAGGTAAGGTACTTGTATTTTCACAAGTATGGCTATGAGCCACTGGTTTTGGTACCTGATGTCGAGGAATTTATTCATATAATTACTGCACTCCGGTAGATTCAAATTGTCATATACCAGTGGGTCATCTAAGGAGCTTGATATTCATCCGAAAACAAGGTCAAGGAAGAGAGTAGCACAAGAGCTTGTTCTCAATACTTGTTATGTATACTTAGAGAACATATAAGAGTCACTGCGACAAGAACCA
Organism: Papaver californicum; assembly: GCA_023531435.1. Taxonomy (NCBI): domain Eukaryota; kingdom Viridiplantae; phylum Streptophyta; class Magnoliopsida; order Ranunculales; family Papaveraceae; genus Papaver; species Papaver californicum. The sequence continues at coordinate 1,747,862 of JAJJMC010019771.1, forward strand.
GTAGCATTCTGAAAATCCAATTTAGATTTGAAGATTTAATATAGAAGCAGGTACTGAGTCAAACGATACATATATATAAATACTGAGTTATATAATAAATATATAAAATACTGCGATTTCATTATGGTAAAGCTCTAGCGCATATATATATATATATATATGTGTGTGTGTGTGTGTGTGTGTGTGTGTGTGTGTGTGTGTGTGTGTTATAGGGATAAATGTAGAGCACTTATTGCCATTGGTTGGGTCTGCTTAGACCCAATTATCTGCGATACTCATACTGTTTATACATATTGTATATATTTCGGATATGGGAGCATATATAATTTGATAATTTTCTCTTGTGGAAAATAAACCACCATCAACAGTCGTAAAGGGAAAAATTAGAATTTTATTAGCGTCATCAATATTTTGATATAAACAACCATATCACAATTATGAAAGAAGTTATAATACAGTACATCGGAACAAAACTAAGTGAATGAAATAACTATTGAAATTTTAAATATTCTATAATAGCTTAGCTCTTGAAGCTCGGGGGAATGACATTAACATTCTTTTTGTGCCAAGGGAAAGAAAATCAGGAAAAACATCAACACGTTTCTTTGCAGAATTCGACCATCCGATCATTCTCCATTATTCATGCCATCTTCCAGCAACGACTGAACATCGGCAAGATCCAGGACCGCGAATTAAACTAAACAATGCAATAAGCTTACACCACAAGTGGTGCCAGAAAGTAACACGACAATATCAGTCACGGGACCAGTTGTAACTAAAACCTCATCAACGTTAATAACATAGACGATCGGACCTTCCGCATACTTCCCCATAGCTAAAGATCCAAACTACACTTAAGTGGCTTCGTAACAACATTAGTATTATTATTTCCTTATGCATTCGCCAAAAACTCAGACACAAAAAATGGGGCAGAATGTAGATACTTAATATCATACGCCGCCAAGAATTGGATCAATGCCCACAATATGAAGAATCTTCTAGAACTATATAACCTCAAAGTAAGGAATTTTGCTTGATGCACGTCGTAAGTGAAACAAATTACTTAAGATATTCCTCAGTAGTTAACTAGTAATATAGAGGTAGTAAGGATTGTTCCTACAGAGAGCTGTGTGATTGAGATGTTATTTAGATAGAAAAACTATAATGAAAGTAAATACTAAGAGGGATTGGTAGATTAATGTAAATAACAATAATAATAATAAGAAGAAAAGATGTATGGAGTCATTGGTTGTTACCAAACGTTAACTCAATTAGCATACTTACATATTTTTTTCGTTAGAATCATTTATCGCCAGTAGTAGAATAACAACTAGCTGAATTAGAGCTGTCAAAGGGCCGGGTTAGGTTCAACCCGTCCCTAGCTTGCCAACCCGTTGTTGTTTATGATCAAACATAACCATAGTACTATTTAAGAACAAGCCTAAAACCCCAACCCTAATCCTAGGCGGGTTGACGGGTTGGCCCTAATAAGCATCTTTTTATGAAAATCACTAAAGAAGACTTTGTTGTTAACAGGATTCGAACCGGTCACATAAGGGTTATAACCTAATAACTTACCACTATACTATGTGATAGTTTTTGTTAATAACCACTTAATTTCCTACATTTGACTTTTTAAATGATTATTTCAAAACCCTAAATACATAACATGCGTATCTATATCTATTAGATACTTCTTCTTCTTATGGTTATTAAAAATTTCACAGCACCGTCCCCTTCTTCTTCCTTTTTGGTAAAAGAATCTTGTTAACACTTCTTATGTCTCTTGACTCTCTTTTCTCCTATATAGATCTCCTTTTTTCTCTGTTTGTAGACTGATTTACATGTACGATCTTGCTCCATCTTCTTTCCCAAATCTCATCTATATTTCTTTATACTACCAAATTGTTTATATCTTAGTGATGATATTAAAATCAATTGACTAATACTTGGATTTAATCTTTTTATTCAATTTGTCGGGTTCATAATTTGTGACTATGATTACCAAATCTAACTGATAGGTGCATTATTTGCATTATTTGGATACTCTAATTCGTTGATTTCTTGTTAGTTTCATATAATTATGGTTTGATTTTGTTTGTTTATGATTTTCTTAGGATTTTTGAAGTGTATTCAACCAAAGAAGAAGAAAGGAGTTCATTACGACACGAAATGAACAAGGAAGTTAAGTTCTGCCAATGGAGAAGGGCCAAAGACCGAATTCATCTCATTCAAATCCAAGATTTCTTAATACCATTTAGAATATAACGAGAAGACGAAGCCAACTCAAAAAGAATTAGGTCATTTGGAGTTTGTATGAGGAAGTTATGAGCAAAATAGCCGAAAGAAAATAATAAAAAACTCAGCATCACAATCGGGAATTTACAAGTGAAAATAAACTACTGATTATAAGCGATTTCGGGTACAGGAAAACTTCGTTTTTGAGCTCCAACAATCGGTAATTTACACGGAAAGCGAGCCTACCGATTATGGCACGTTTTGGGTACATGAAAGTTATATTTTGAGCCCTTACAATCGGTAGTTAAGGAGGGGGTCTTGCCTACCGATTATGACTCGACGGGAGGCACTTCTAAGACACGTTTTTGACTTCCAAATCAAGGTATCATGGTCCCATTAGGACTCTAACACCTAGATATGATGGAGACTATATAAGAATACTTCCATAACCATAGAAAGAGAGCTTGGACACTTTTGGAGACTTGAAAACACAAAGAGAACAAGAAGCTAGGGCTTGGAGTTGCGATTGATCATCACGATTTCTAGGGTTTGCTTTACTTATTTTCTTGATTATTTTCCATGGATTTTTAGAAATCCATGATGAACTAAACTTTTCTTATTGGTTATAGATGTAGTCCTAAGTTGGAAAACATGTTTATTAATTGAAGTATTCATTCTCATATGTTCATAATCTCTTCAATATCGCTTATGTTCTACCGTCTATAACGCCTTGTATGATGGATTGCTTGTTTGTTTAAGTCACGAATTAGATGAGCATGCATTGACATCTATAGCTAAACTAGGGTTTGAGATCCAGAATTGTCGAAAGATCCTTGTTACAAGTAGCATAACATAGTTGTTAATAACGGGATGTTACCATGTAATTATGTGTAGAAGCGTGACCTAGGTTAAATATGAGTGGCTCTTGCGCCGGATTGCTTAGAATAACCTCAACTGACAAAGACCATTGTTTTCATTGGGTTAAACTTGAGTGGCTCTTGCGCCAAGTTATTCGTTAAAAAGGATTCAAAGAGTGGCTCTTGCGCCTTTGATGATAATAGAAGTTTTGCCGGAGTAATCCTACGATAGGATGCTTTAGGGTTATTGATATTGAGAGTGCATGAATGTTGAGTATGATTTAGTTGATAACATGTTGGAAGATGGAAGATGAACTCTCTAACCAATGTTCTTTATCTCTGATATTCTTTTTAATGTATTTGTTTTAGCATAATTTAGTTACAATCACAACCAAAACCCCCCTGTTTACATAAGTAATCGAAAGTAATTAACAATCACCTGCCTCTCTGTGGGAACGAACTTGTTCTTATTACTATACTCTAATCTATATTAGTGAAGTAAAAAGTTGAATTAATTTTGCTTGGCTGACAACCGACCCAATTTTGGCGCCGCTGCCGGGGAGGCATAGCGGATTGTTATTTGTTTTTGGTTTCTTTTTTCTTTTTTAGTTTTATTTATATTTTTATTTCTGATTTTTTTTTGTATTTTCTAACCTAGTTTTGAGAATCTTGTTTCAGGTACTTGTATTCCATGTACGGTGTACAAGATCAAGCTTATAATGGTAATCAATTTATTTTTCAATCTCAAACCTATGACAATTTTTCCAACCATACGGGGAGTATAATCACAATCAATCCTTTGGTTATGACCAATATTCAACGTACCCTTTTAATTATTCTCATACATGTCAATCTCCTTATAGTAGGTATGTAAGTGAACAATTACAAGGAGGGGAGGATAATTATGCTTGTGATGTTTTTATCTAAATCTACTCTTGATCGTAATTATGATCATTCACCTATTCAACGGGAGGTGATAAGGTTTAGAAACTCTACCACAAGTAACGGTGTAAGACTACCAAGTTTGAAAGAACTTGATAGAAGGTTTGAGCAATTGATAGATGAAGGTGCATCATGTGCAGAAAATCTAGAAGCTAAAAGAACTTTGAGAGATGAACATGAGCGACGTTGTTCTATGGGATACGATGATGATTTTGAACCTTTTGAAAATCCTTACACCTGTGATGACGTTATTCCAACTCCGAATCTTATTTTTGATGATAATTTTGTAGTTAACTCAATTCTTGATCTTAATAATGATCATTCACCCGTTCAAATGGAAGAGTCGTGTGCAAGAGATCCTATTGTAGTTAATAGTGGAAAGCGTGTGAATGTCAGAAAACTTGATCATAAACTATACAAGTTGGAAGATGACGGAGCCCCGTAAAAGCTTCTCGAAGAAATTAGTAGGACCATTCGTATGGAATTTAAACGACGTTCTGATAAAGGTTGGGAAACCGATGAAGATTCTGATTACGATGAGTCTAAAAACGAAGAGGAGTATGTTGAGAATGAAACCGAATTGAGCAATAGTGTGGAAGACCCAATTGAACTTTCCGAGGATGATATTGATAATGTTGATGCCGAGATTCTTGTTGAGACAGAAACTAATGAAGAAATATTAGAAAGTTTGATAGAGTACCACAATACACAAGAGGTAATTAATTCATTAGAAATTTTTGAAAAAAGATAAGTATCCCATAATTCAAGACTCTTTAGAAGGTTTGACTGAACCTTTGCTTATTGATCCTTTTCCTTTACCTCGTTTTGGCTTGAATGTATGTGCTTCAGAAGTATTATTGAGTGACTTTTCTTCTAAATATCCGTTGTTGGAAATATTTGATTCTCATACTATGCAGGTTAGCTTAGAGGAGTCTATAGAAGTTCCTGAATTCTATGTTCTTTATCCACTTCTGAGTGTAGAAAATACTAAGTGTGGAGGAAACTTCTATCGAGTGATAACTTCACTATTATTTTCGTTTACTAATGTTTGTGTGAAGTTAATATTTGCAAAGCAGATTGTTCTATGGGTGGATCCCCAAATTTTCAGATTGTTGGTCTATGGGCGATCAGACAGTCGGGATGAAGACGTTAAACTAAGCGCTAAATGGGAGGCAACCCATTGGTTTTGTATTTCTATCTTTATCTTTTGATTTTTATTAGTTTTTCATATGATGTTAGGATTTCCCATCTTGATTTTACATTGGAAGAATCAATTTACATTGAGGACAATGTAAAGTTTAAGTGTGGGGGAGTAATTACGCATATGGAGTTTTTAGAATTTGCTTTTATAGGTAGAATGTTAAAACTTTTGTACATATTTGCATGAAAACCTTCAACTTTTAGAGATTTTAGAGTTACTTAGTATACTTCTAGCTACGTTTACATACGGAGTTCTAACCGAAATAACTGAACTTAGAAGTATTAGAGAATTATATTCGGAGTGCTTAGTTGTTGAGAGGCTAGAGCTGACAAAAATGGACTTAAACTGCCGGTAGAGAATACAGTATTAGAGTTGTTGATCATTCAATACCCATGAGTGAGGCACCAAACCTTCAATTGTCCGTTTAGAGTGTTTTATCTGTGCAAATTCCGGGTAGAATGATGAGCTACCTAACCTCGCACCAATTTCAGCACTACTTTTTGATCTCTTGAGTGCTATTTTTATCAATCATGAAGGTGCCATCAGAATTGCTAACTTTATCTTGTAATCTTGTTTGCAGTTGGCACCATTCTCTGGACAACAACAGGTCCATAGAAACATATCATCATCAATAAGAGGAACATCAAAAATTTAAAGAAAAGTTGAAGACTGTCAAGGTTTATAAGCAATAGTACGAGAAAGAGCAAATTTCATATTCAAGTAAAGCAACAATACAATTATCAGAAATATACATACATGTTGAAGATTTATGTACAAAAGCGAAAGAATCAAAAGATGTGAGTTAGTGAAGTTCATGATATCAAGGCAATACAAGTCGTGAAGAATCAAGTGGTAAAGTCTTTATCCCATGGCCGTAGTAATTTCATCATTTTTTTTTCGGTCTATATTTTGAAGTAAAAAAAAATGATTATCATTGCTTTATTGTATATTTTCTTTTGTATTCATTCAATAAGGCCGTGGGAAAGAAGAAATCTATAAAGAAGTTTCAAAAAAACAAGAAATTGAGAAAAAGAGTTACAAATTGTCAAGGTTCTACGAAGTTCAAGAGTTCAACATCAACAGTTGAAGACCGAAGACGTTTCTATTGGATGCTGTGAGAGTGGTGTTGATTGTCGATCGGGTGAGAAGGTAAGCAAGCATTCCTATCCTCGCATAGTGATTGATTTCCTTTATTATAGGTCACTAGAAAAACAAAAATGGGTTCTTTTTCGTCCCACGTTCTATGGGATAACATCTTCATATGATTCGGAAGGTTACCTTTCCTTCCCACCATTCAACGTGTGCAGGATTTCTATCTTCATTCCTGCCTGCACATATGTGAAAACCATAAAGTGCGTCTTTTGAGTGTCAAATTCATAAAATCCTGTTGGTGAGGCAGAAACATTCGGTCGCTCTCGAACCTGGATTCTTTCATATGGTGGTTTTCTCCTAACTCAAGGGTTAAGCATGAGAATAATATTATTTATACTTCTAACTTCTTATTGTTAGTGTGCAGAAACTTTATTTCTTCGTAGCTCTTTGAATGCAGGTGCTCTGGAATATTTGAAAGTTAGAAATTAGGTTTTGTGGGTATACATCTTGTTAACCCTCACGAAACTATAACTCGTCCGCTAGGGACACCTAGGGGTTTAAAGGCTTGTTACACATGCTAAGTGTAACCGTATCCTCAACGAAATGGAATTGTTGTAGTTTAGATAGTTTAGATTTATAGTTTGCTCGAGGACTAGCAAAAGGAAAGTGGGGGAATTTGATAGGTGTATTATTTGCATTATTTGGATACTCTAATTCAATTATTTCTTGTTAGTTTTCATATCATTACGCTTTGATTTTGTTTTTTTATGAGTTTCTTAGGAGTTTTGAAGTGTATTCAACCAAAGAAGAAGAAAGGAGTTCATTACGACACGAAATGAACAAGGAAGTTAAGTTCTGCCAATGGAGAAGGGCCAAAGACCGAATTCATCTCATTCAAATCCAGGATTTATTAATACCATTTTGAAGAGAACGAGAAGACGAAGCCAATGCAAAAATAATTAGGTCATTTTGAGTTCGTATGAGGAAGTTATGAGCAAAATAGTCGAAAGAAAATAATAAAACACTCAGCATCACAATCGGGAGTTTACAAGGGAAAATAACCTACCGACTATAAGAGATTTCGGGTACAGGAAAACTTCATTTTTGAGCACCAACAATCAGTAGTTTACACGAAAAGAGAGCCTACCGATTATGGTACTTTTTGGGTACAGGAAAGTTATATTTTGAGCCCTTACAATTGGTAGTTAAGGAGGGGGTCTTGCCTACCGATTATGACGCGACGGGAGGCACTTCTAAGACACGTTTTTGACTTCCAAATCAAGGTATCATGGTCCCATTAGGACTCTAACACCTATATATGATGCAGACTATATAAGAAGACTTCCATAACCCTAGAAAGAGAGCTTGGACACTTTTGGAGACTTAAAAACACAAGGAGAACAAGAAGCTAGGGCATGGAGTTGCGATTGATCATCACGATTTCTAGGGTTTGCTTTACTTGTTTTCTGTATTATTTTCCATAGATTTTGAGAAATCCATGATGAACTAAACTATTCTTATTGGTTAGAGATGTAGTCCTAAGTTGGAAAACATGTTTATTAATTGAAGTATTCATTCTCATATGTTCATAATCTCTTCAATATCGCTTATGTTCTACCGTCTATAACGCCTTGTATGATGGATTGCTTGTTTGTTTAAGTCGTGCATTAGATGAGCATGCATTGAAATCTATATCTAAACTAGGGTTTGAGATCCGGAATTGTCGAAAGATCCTTGTTACAAGTAGGATAACATAGTTGTTAATAACGGGATGTTACCATGCAATTATGTGTAGAAGTAGGTTAAATCCGAGTGGCTCTTGCGCCGGATTGCTTAGAATAACCTCAACTCACAAAGACCATTTCTTCATTGGGTTAAACTTGAGTGGCTCTTGCGCCAAGTTATTCGTTGAAAAGGATTCAAAGAGTGGCTCTTGCGCCTTTGATGATAATAGGAGTTTTGCCGGAGTAAGCCTGCGATAGGATGCTTTAGGGTTATTGATATTGAGAGTGCATGAATGTTGAGTATTATTTAGTTGTTAACATGTTGGAAGATGGAATATGAACTCTCTAACCAATGTTCTTTATCTCTGATATTCGTTTTAATCTATTTGTTTTAGCATAATTTAGTTATAATCACAACCAAAACCCCCCTGTTTACATAAGTAATCGAAAGTAATTAACAATCACCTGCCTCTTTGTGGGAACGAACTTGTTCTTATTACTATACTCTAATATATATTAGTGAAGTAAGAACTTGAATTAATTTTACTTGGCTGACAACCGACCACTAACCACAACCATCGTTCCAGACAATAGAAGTTGGTATACTCATATTTTTATCCTTTTGTAAATGGTGGGTTTTTGACAAGGGCTAGAATTGTAAAATTTCCCTCTGCCTAGCAGCAGGAATATAGAAGTATATGCGCACATTTATGCGTATATCTATAGCTTTATATCAAAATACAAAATATTGTGTTTCTACTTATATTCCGTAAGAGAATTAAGAATGTAGTCTCTACGAATGACTACAAACGTTCTATATTGACCATGTAGTCTATCTAATAAATCTCAAGATCCTAGATAGATTGCCCACTAGTATAGAACAACTTGAGTCTTCTCTAGTGCTATTCCTAGATCTTGTTCAGTATCAATGACTTCTCTAGTGCTACTCCTAGAGCAGTGACGATATTCAAATTCTTATTTAAACAACATCAATTTACTGTTATACACATATTATGAAAATAGTTAATGTTTGATCTCCAAGAACGCATTCTAGCTTAATATCTTGTGTAAAGAACACATCACAAATTGTTGTCCTGAGCTTAGAATATTCCACTTTAGTATTTTTCTCAAGTACAAGCCACAAATTATGCGTCGCTGCTCTTGGGCGCACCACAATCAAAGAGTAATGCCTCTAAAAGAGCACGCTTTGACTTAGCACTAGGATAGACCTAGACTCTCCATGCTAGCACCTAGGCTAGCATCTGTTCATCATGTCGTGTTCCCAATGAACGCGCCACACTTTGCGCTCGCTAAAGCACCAGTGTTAGACAAGCCCAGGTCGCATCCATGAGGGACGCACCACTCAAACGCTAGCATATAGTGCTAACTCAGGTCGTGTCCCTGAGGGACACATCACCCTCAAGCGCTACTAGCAACAACGCTAGCCTCAAGTCGCGTCCCTGAAGGATACGCCATCACTCAAGCCCAGCATATATCGCTAGTATCAAGTCACTTCTCTGAGGGACGCCACACTCGGGCGCTAGCATACATCGCTAGCTAATGTCACGTCCCTGAGGGACACATTACTCAAGCGCTAGCACTAGTTCTAGCCCAGGTCGTGTACTTGAGGGACACTCCACCTCAAGCGCTAGCACTAGCACAAGCTCAGGTCGCGTCCTCAAGGGACGTTCCATGCTTGCCCTAAGTGCTAGCCTTTTTCTAGTCTACGTCCCTACGAGACGCACCACACTTCTTTTTAAGCACTAGCCTAATGCTAGCGCTAGCTTCATATGGCTATCTATCAAGCCTCTTCTTAAGCATGCTACAACTAGTCCTTAAGAATCTTCACCCAGTCTTGGATTCAAACATCTTCCAAATTTATGCCAAGTCAGTTTTAAGCTAACACTTGGCTATTAAAATTATTCCATTTAGATAGCACATAACCACTAAAATTACCAGACTCAGTATTGATCAGTCTGATTGTCAATCTAGTGAGTTGCGTAACTTGCATCACTGACTTAGCAAGTCCTTGACTTAACTTAAAGCAAAGTGGTAGTCAATGACCTACTATTTCCACGAGATATCAAATACAATATATGGGGGGATTCTCATTGGGGTATTGTTATGGAGGTCTACGGAAATTGTACGTTGTGGCAATACATCCACGAACAAGAAGGTAACAAGTAGTGGGAAAGTTACAAGACAGTTGAAAGCACGAGGAGGAGTGGTCATACAAGTCTTCCTTACTTTACGTACATGACTCCACTATAACCTCCACAATCGTTATTCCTCCACTTCTTCTGTAACTTCCACAACTTACGAGAAATCAGTGTGTCTTCTCAGAACTGAAAACAAATGTACTTCCAAGTAGGTTCGAGATATCAAGCTCGAACAGGGTGAGCCTAAACCAATAAATGGTCGTTCACGTCCTGCTTCGATTATAAAGATGGATAGGATTTGGGTAAGCTTTAAGATAGGGAAGCAAAGAAGGTAGAGAAATATCAGTAGTGTGTGAAGAAGAATTGATTCTCTGTATAGGAATCGTTAATTCTGTAGGCTTTTGGTTCCTTCATTTTGATTGTGTTTTTGTCCTTCTGTCTTGTTCTTATTTCGAATATAAGAGAAACATCTATTTATAGTTTGAAGAGGACACACTGATATTCTCGTAAGTCCTAGAAGTGATGATTGTGGATATTTTAGTGGGGCGGTTCCCAAAAGGTAGGGAAGACCTGTCTGACCACTGCTTTTTATCCTCTCAACTGCTCTGTAACCGCCCACTTTTTGTTACCTTTTTGTTCATGGGGGTTATGTCACCACCCATGATGTCGTAGACCGCCAGACCAATACCCCAATGAGAATCACCCCATGTTATATTCGATATCTCGTGAAAATAGTGGAGTTAAAAACCATCATGGTTTTGATTAAGTCAAGTCAAGTCAAATGACCTGCTAAATTAGTGAGGTAAGTTGTACACCTCACTTGATTGATATCCAGACTGGTTAGTGTCGAGTCTGGGAAGTTCAGTGCCCATGTACTTTATTGAAAGTAATGTGGCTACTAATGGCTAAGTATTATCTTAAAAGAGACTTATTGTAAGTCTAAGAGGCATTTGAGGCCAAATGTTATAAAGGGCTCATTGAGAAAGGAAACCTACTAAAATTCATATAAGACTCGATTTATGACTTATATTGATAAGAAAGGCATATTTCTGAGCAAAGTAGCTAGCAAAGCCAACACTAGCTACTTAGCGCAAATAAGAAGGTGCTAACTCTCTTAACATAAAAAGGCTAGTATGCCAACATCTCAGGAGTAAGACCAACATGCACATATTTTGGAAAATAGTAATTGTACTAGGACTAGGAAGCTAGTATCAAGGAGGTTTGAAGTCATCACTTCAATTGTAGTTAGCCACAAGCAAGGGCGCTAGCCACAGCAAGGGCGCTAGCCATAAGCAAGGGCGTCAGCCACAAGCAAGGGCGTCGGCCATAAAAAGGACTCTAACCACAATAAAGTCGTTAGCCACAACAAGGGCGCCTGCCACAAGCAAGGGTGTTAGCCACAACAAGGGTGTTTATCCACCAAAGGCGCTTAGCCATCAAGGGCGTTAGACACCAAGGGAGTTAGTCATCAAGGGCGTTAGCCACCAAGGGCGTTAGGCATCAAAGGTGTTAGGCCAAGAGCATCGCGGCCAAGGATTGGCGCTTTTGTTGCTAGATTTAGCACTTTTGATGCTAGAGTTAGATTTAGCACTTTTGGTACTAAACCTTAGGTGCTAAGCTGGTAATACGTGAGCTAAGGCCTTATTAGGTGTTTTTGTACTAGCTAAGACCTTTTTTGGTTAGTAGCACCTCTCAGGTGCTAGGTTTTAGCGCCAGGAAAGTTAGGGCTTTTAGCACTATTGTGGCTAACTAATGCCAATGTGATTTTAAGCCGAATGGCTAGTTCTATCTTGGCGTTAATATGATAAAAGGATAGAGTTATCCTAAATGAGAGTTTCAATGCATCTTTTATGACATTTTTCTCGACTGTGGCGCATCAGACAGAGTGGCGCATTATTTGTGGCTTATATTTAAGCAAAATTCTAAAGCAACATATTTAGGCTCAGAAGAGCAATTTGAGGTGCGTTCGTGGCGAATGAAGCGTTAAGCTATAATGTATTTCAGGGTTAAGCATTAGCTATTCCCGAGTTTAATAGATGTTTCTAGAATATCAATGCGTATTCGATGAAAGTTCAAGGAATTCAACCGTGGAATTTATACGATTGAGACTAGTTTGATACGACATGAATATCACGAGCATTGAAGAGGCTACAAGGACAATTTAGAATATTTAGATAGAATCTCTGCTCTCAATTCGCTTGCCGAATATAATTAGAAGTACAATATCTTTATTAAGCATATGCACATATATGTTTTTGTTGTTTGGCATAGGGTAATTTTATAATCTTATCCCTTGTCAAAAACTCACCATCTACATTAAGTCCCCTGCTTAGTGAGGAACAATAATGTTGCATAGTAAGCACTAGATGGTGATAGTATGCTTAACGCATAAGTTAAATTTTAAGAGTTGAAGAAGGTATACTTAGCTTCTGGCTTCCAGGTATTGGGTTAAGTGCCCCTTAGCGTGAGTCTTGACTGTGATTAGTAGATTCCCACGTTCTTGCCCGAAATTTCTAATTCGTGAGCCAAGGAAAGTGTAGCTGGGTTGAACTTATGATCCAGTCATGTTGGTTGAATAGCTACCAGCAGTCATGATGAGTACGCCTATGAGGATCCCCGTTGGTCAGGGAATAAACTTGGTTGACTCTTTCTTACCCGAGATTGAGATATGTGCCCCCTTAGCATGAACCTTGACTGGGAATATTAGGCGCCCTCGTTCTTGTCAGGAATGCCATCTTGACGTGAGCAAAAGAGGGGATATGGTCAGCGCTTTCTCTCTTTCTCTCTTTCTGAAACAGGTCCGCTTCATCTCAAATAGAGGATCAGGTCAACTGGATCGATTCTTCATCTGTGTATCCAGCAAGAAATATTGTTAGCTCTTTCTTCTCCAGGAAATGTCTTTGATGCAGAGTTTAGCCTTAGATTTAAACTTCCTTGTAAGCAAGTAGTTGGTTTCGGTGCTTGCTTGGATTTTGAGTATTGCAGCTAGTCATAGTGTCAGCAAAGTGGTACTAGATGAAAGACAGTACACCCGGACAGATGCTTTGAGTTGTACTTAGTAGTAGCAAAGTTGGAAATATTGGGAACCGGCAGAAGAAGCTGGTGGTAGAAAAGAACTGCAAGTGAGGTTGGCGGTGGGCTCCAATGCTCTTGTCGTAGAAAGGTTAATGAGGTCTTCTTGGGAGATGAAGTACGACCTGACAGGATGGTATGTCTAAGAAGATGAAAGTACATGGTAAGACAAGGTCTCTATAAAGCCGAGTCTTCAGAATCCTGTTTGGAAACCCTAGTTTGCACACCATTCACTTCCGAAGTTTTTGAAGTTTCATACGATGTTGGATTTTGACATTTGATCCCAACTACTAAATCCAAGAAACCAAGATATTATATGCAAAAAGAATCACTCGATTCGGAGTTGGATAGGTCAGCCAACCATGCGTAAACATCTGTAATTAGTAATCCCGTGTGAATTTTCAGACCTTGTAGACTTTAGTGGAAGATCCATATCTCCTAGCTCATGTCTCCGATTGATGTGCCCTTCTGGTATGTCATAGTAGAGATATATAATAACACTTCTTGTGAAGGATGTTTTGACTCGTTTTTCACCGATTGTTGTCGATTTCTTTATGGATGTGATCAGGTAAGAAGTGGAGGCTCCCCAGTCGTGTGAGTACTGATGTAGAAAAGTATTGTTGCTTGTATCGTTGCTAATCAGACCTTCTAGTTGAGGGATGTTACTGTATTAAGCTTTCGAAAGTGAAGGAGTCGTCATTCCCCAATTGTGACTCACTTGGATCCGCTACCAGGCAGAAGATAATTTTTGGTGTCGTCACAGGTTCATCCTTCCAGGAGTTTTGAGAGGACATGGAAGATCATGAAAGTTGGAGCCGTCATTTGTTGTCGTTGAAGTACTGGGACTGGGGCGAGCATCATAATTGAAGTAGAATTCATCATTATCGTCGGGGAAATTGAGGTTCAAAGCCACTCTTCTTTAATCTCCTTGACTCAAAGCATGACTTGACTCATTGGTTTATTTCTTTCAGCAGGTACGTGTGATGCGTCCTTGAGTGGACACTACTCTCGTCGCTCTTGACAGTCCCCAGTCTGTAAGAAGGGGACTTGATGCGTGTCGTAAGTGCAACAATATACTCGATATATTTCCCACTAATTAAATAATAATATAGTGGTAGTAAGGATCGTTCCCACAGAGAGCTGTGTAATTGAGATGTTATTTAGATTAGCAACTAAGAATAAAAGTAAATACAAAGGGGGGATTGGTAATTTAAATTAACTAAAAAGACTAAAACAATAAGAATAAAGAGATGATTAGGGAGTCCTTCACCGTTACCAAACGTTGATTGAATTAGTATAATTATCTATCTTTTGTTAGAACCGTTCATCACCAACCGTAGAATAGCAGCTAGCACAGTGCTATCCCCAAAACTCCTTGTATCACTAAATGCCAAAGCGCTCGAACATCATATTCTATCCAACTGAGCCACCAAGTAGTAGCGCACTCAAGGTGTAACCCAATCGAATGCTTTAGGGTTTGTGAATTTAGGTTGATCCTAGTAGTTAAACTCTTAGATCAAGGTCCACTTGTTGGTGTTGTCTTCACTCGCAATTGCTCCATAGAATCCATCTGCAAGGTTTTGGGATTTCTACTTATGTACGAGTCGATGGACGATTACTTATCGCATAACTTAATACTAGCAATAGTATGATCAATAGATTAATCCAACTGTACACTTGAACAATCTAAAACCAATCAGAAACCCTAGGTTTAGTGAAAACAAACGATGATGATTAAAATTCCAAATAAACTTGTAGTACTAATAAAGCTTCACGCTTAGAACAGTGAAGTCATCCTTAATCAATAGAATCTAGCTACTCATATTACAAGAAAGAAGAAGAAATAGCATGGTTTCTCCCAAAAGGGGTAAACCCTAGAATATGGAATAAATCTCTCTTCTCTCCCTAAGCTTGATAAAATAATAAGTGTCCCAAAAAGTATTAGATATGTCTCTTATATAGGTTTCCAAGTTGTAGAAGTTCCCGTGCTCTAATCCCGGTTGAAAAAGGTTTCCAAAACTCCAAAACCCCCCTGAAATAGGTTTTCACGCTCAGTTTCTCAATGGCTGACCCTCCGAGAATTGGATTTTCACGATGGGATGACCCATCGAGAATTATGACTTTCTCGATGGGATGACCCATCAAGAATTTATTTTTCTTCTGGATTTTCTTTTCTCGACGGCTTGACCCATCGAGAAAATCCTGAACTTGCTCTTCTTTAAACTTCTTTATATGAAGTCGGAATGACATCATTCTTTCGCCGTTGGCTTCGTTTCTTCGTTCTCTTACATATGGCGATGAGAAATCCTGAACTTAGAAGACTTCAACTTGGTATTTGGCTCTTCTTCCTTTGGTAGACTAAAATTCCTTGTTCATTCTAAGCACTTTGTAGCTCCTTTTTGGATGATTCACCTAATATAACACATAAGATGGAAAACAAGAGTAATAACAAGTAATATGCAAGAATTATAGGTAAAACATGTGAATTATGCATTTATCAAATTCCCCCACACTTAGATTTTGCTAGTCCTCGAGAAAACTACTATCTAAACTAAACTAAACTAAACTAAACTAAACTAAACTAAAATATAACAACTCGCTTTCGTCGAGGACACGGTTACACTTATCATGTGTAACAAGTCTTTAAACCCCTAGGTGTCCCTACTGGACGAGTATAGTCTCTTGAAGGTTTACAAGAGATATACCCACAAAACCTAAATTCCAACTTTCAAACATTTCAGAGCACCTGCATCCAAAGAGCTACGAGGACAAGTTTATGCACACTCATAATAAGAAGTTATATGTATCAAAGAACATTATTCTCATGCTTAGCTTCTGAGTTAGGAGAAAACTACCATATGAAAGAATCCAGGTTCGAGAGCGACCAAAAAATATTTTTCCTCACCAATAGGGTTTTATGAAATTGACACTCAAAAGACACACTTTAGGGTTCTCACATGTGTGCAGGCAAGAATGAAGATAGAATTATGCACACGTTGAATATTAGGAAGGAAAGGTAGCCTTCTGAATCATATGAAGATGTTATCCCATAGAACATGGGACGGAAAAAAAAACCTTTTTGTTTTTCTACTGACCTCTAAGAAAGGAAATCAACCACTATGTGAGGATAGGAATGCTTACTTACCTTCTTATCCGATCGGCAATCAACACTACTCTCACAGCATCCAATAAAAACGTCTTTGTGTTCGGTCTTCGACTGTCGATGATGAACTCTTGAACTTCGTATAACTTTGGCAATTTGTAAATCTTTTCCTCAATTCCTTGTTGTTTGAAACTTCTTCATATATTTCTTCCCCACAGTCTTATTGAATGAATACAAAAGGAAATATATACTAAAGCAATATAAAACATTTATTTTTTTCTTTTTCTTATTTTTTATTCTTTTTTTCTTTTTCTTTTTTTTTCTTTTTTTAATTATCCAAATAGACTACAAATTGAAAATAAAATAAAATAAACAATGAAACTACTATGGTCGTGGGATAAGGACTTTACCACTTGATTCTTCATAACTTGTATTGTCTCGATATCATGAACTTCACTAACTCTCATCTTTTGCTTTCTTTCACTCTTGTACATAAGTCTCCAACATATATATAATTCTGCTCATTGTATTGTTGTTTTACTTGAATATAAAATTTTCTCTTTCTTATATTGTTGCTTGTAAACCTTTTTGGATGATTCACCTAATATAACACGTAAGATAGAAAACAAGAGTAATAACAAGTAATATGCAAGAATTATAGGTAAAACAAGTATGGATTTGACACTATAAACATGTGAATTATGCACTTATCAAATTCCCCCATACTTAGGTTTTGCTAGTCCTCGAGCAAACTACTACCTAAACTAAACTAAACTAAACTAAACTAAAATATAAAAATGTGAATTATGCACTTATCAGGACTGTAAATAATTCTTCCATGTTGATGCTTCTGAGTCTTTGGGGGACACCTTGGATATATATGAAGATAAATTGAAGGATGAGTACCTGGGCGAAACGTCTCATACTGAAGAACCTTGTAAAGAATCTAAATCTACTGATGTCGATGGAGAAGTAAGTAATGAAGTAACGCCGGACTCCTCCGATGGTTTGGACCCATATCAAGTTAGTTTCTACTCCTTATGATCATGATAGAACATGTGGACTCTTCAAAATTCTCATATAAGCATAGCCGCACTCAAATTCACAAAGAATTTTATAAATTCCCGTCACTAGAAAATTTCAAAAGTATAGTGCTTAGGAAAAACGCTCTAGTGTCTTCATACGGCCTCCGTTTTGGATGATTGACCCCTCTATACTTATTAGAAAATAATTTCCTACATCCTCGAGAGAAGAAATTCATGTTTTGATCTTGTTTAGGGCGTCAAAACAACCGAACAGTAGAACTCAGGAAGTATCCACGAAAATCCTGACAGTTTTCAGACTCGACTCCGCTAGCCATTTTCGCCATAACTCTTAGATCACTTGTCCGCTTGATGCGCCCTTTTGACACCTTGTAGTGTACACTAATACAAAATATATCATATAAGAACCATGCCCAGATTCATCACCAATTGTTGCCAGATTCAGAGTTTCCGAGAGGTAGTGAAAATTGTTTATGAGGCGTTTTTTGTAAAACATCTTGTAATGGGTTGGGCTCATGAAATAATTCAAATATCAATGTATATGATGTTTTTGAATACATATAGAAGGTTTTATGGTTCATTCTTAAGAATTTCATGTTTGAGATGTTTTGACCTAATATGCCTGGACTCTCTCTACTTATAGGGCGGAATGATCAGATCAGAAAGTTGGGCTTGTTAGAGAAGGAACAAGAGTTACCGTTGATTTTGATGTGGATAGTGTACCTCCCCATGCTGAAAACCATATGAGTGATCCCCTTTGTGTAGTTGTTGAGGATGATGCTCCTACTGATGTTGATGTGCAGAATGGTAGTGTAGCAGGGAATGTGCTAGTTGAATCCCCTAATGCATGTATTGTCGTTGATTCCTATTTAGTAGGACCCTCCCAGGGTACTCTCGTGATGGGGGGTTTCACCATTTCATCGGTTTATGCCGATTTATAATGATCCGTCTCCCTCATAGTGAAATTTGAGTCATCCCCGAAATAGGAAGAGACTATACGTGAAACTGGGAATTCTGATCTTGGCATTGGATTGATTTATCATCATCTGGGAGTTACATGGGAGCGTGAAGTAGGTAGCGCCTTGCTGAAGGAACCGGTACCAGAGTGAAGAGACGGGTACCAAAGTGAAAAGGTCTGGTACATGAGAGAAGGTACTTGTACTAGAATGAAATGGACTGGTACCTGAGTTCAGGGACCAGGATAAAATGGACTGGTACCTAAGTGAAAGAACCAGGATAAAATGGACTGGTACCTGGGTGAAGGGACCAGGATAAAATAGACTGGTACCTAAGTGAAGGGACCAGAATGAAATGGTTTCCACGTGAAAAGAAAAATTTGAGAATTTCATAGATGGCTTTGGTTTTGTTGTTGTAGAGTTTCATCTGGGATGTAGAGCAGAGTTTATCTTTCGGCTGGTGCTGAGGTTGATGGTGAGCGTTCGATTCGTGACGCTTGATGAGATGAAACTTCTATCTTAACCTCTTCGTTCTGAAAAGACCTCATGGATGATCGGATGTTGTAGTGTTTACTGCCCAGACAGCTGCTCCAACAGAGACGAGGCTCTGGGACCTGGAGGAGGCTTCGGAACCAGGAGGAGGTATCGGAACCAGGAAGAGGTGCTGGGACCAGGAGGAGGCGTCGAGACCAGGAGGAGGCGTTAAAGAGAGACTGGACCCTCTTTTCTCTAAAATTTTAGAAGCCTTTCCAGGTATTGTCCTTCTAAAATTATCCTATTTGAAATTGTCCTCCTTGGATGAAGATCTCGTCATCCTCTTAAATATTGATTCTGGTACTGTTGACGTTGGTAGGCTTGGAATCGTGGCTTGCTGCAACTGGTGATAGATCTATTCTGGGAAGAATCGTTCTATTAGAGTCTTGAGGAATAGGGGACGACGTTGTTCGGGGGAGAATTGCTCCATCAGGATCTTGAGATGAGCGAGTACTTCCTTTTGTGTAGTAGCCATTTCCACCTGAGTTCTGGCAAGGAGTTCTTGTCTCCTCATCAGATCGGCTATGTTGACCGGAGTTTGAGTACTCTCGGTGTCTTCAGCGGTTTTGTCACCGAGAAAAGGTGTGGTAGTAGAATTGGTACAAGGAGGTTTAGTAGCAATAGGGGTGTTTTCGGAATCACCACCACCACCACTACTATAACAAATAATAGGAGTTGTAACCGCTCCAAACCTAAGATCCACCATTAAGTAGGTTCGAGAGATCAAGCTCGAACAGGACGATCTTAAACCAAGAAATGGTCGTTCACGTCCTGCTTCGATTACAAAGATGGAGAGGATTTGGGTAGGTCTTAGGGGAGGGAAGAAAAGAAGGTTCAGAAATATCAGTAGTGTGTGAACAAAAATGGATTCTTCGTAGAGGAATCGTTAATTATGTAGGTTTTTGGTTTCTTCAGACTGATTGTGTTGTTGTATTTCTGTCTTGTTCTTATTTCGAATAAATAAGAATCATCTATTTATAGTTTGAAGAGGAAACATAATATTTTCGTAATTCGTGGAAGTTAGGAAGAGGTGGATAACTGATGATTGTGGAGATTGTAGTGCGACGATTCCCGAAAGATATGGAAGACCTGTCTGACCACCACTCCTCATCCTCTCAAGTGCTCTATAACCGCCCACTTCTTGTTACATTTTTGTTAGTGGGGGTTGTGTCACCACCCACGATGTCATAGACATCCATACCAATACCCCAATGAGAATACCCCCATGTTGTATTTGATATCTCATGAAAATAGTGGAGTTATAAACCATCATGGTTTTGATTAAGTCAAGTCAATTCAAATGACCTGCTAAGTCAGTGAGGTAAGTTGTATGACTCACTTGATTGATAGCCAGACTGGTTAGTATCGAGTCTGGATAGTTCAGTGGCCATGTACTTTATTGAAAGTAATGTGGCATACTAATGGCTAAGTACTAGCTTAAAAGCGACTTATTGTAAGTCTAAGAGGCATTTGAGGCCAAATGTTATAAAGGGCTCATTGAGAAAGGAAACCTACTGAAATTCATATAAGACTCATTTTAGGACTTATATTGATAAGAAAGGCATATTTCTGAGCAAAGAAGCTAGCAAAGCTAACACTAGCTACTTAGCGCAAATAAGAAGGTGCTAACTCTCTTAACATAAAAAGGCTAGTATTCCAACATCTCATGAGTAAGACCAACATGCATATCTTTTTGTAAATATTAATTTTGCTATGACTAGGAAGCTAGTACCAAGGAGATTTGAAGTTAGCATTTCATTGTATAGTTAGCGACAAGCAAGGGTGTTAGCGACAAGCAAGGGAGTCGGCCAGAACAAGGGCGCTAGCCAAAAGAAAGGGCGCCTGCCACAAGCAGGGGAGTTAGCCACAACAAGACCATTTAGCCACCAAGGGCGCTTAGCCATCAAGGGTGTTAGCAACCAATGGCGTTATTCATCAAGGGCGGCATTAGGCCAAGATCATTGCGGCCAAGAATTGGCGCTTTTGTTGGTGGATTTAGCATTTTTGATGCTAGAGTTAGATTTAGTAATTTTGGTGCTAGATCTTAGGTATTAAGCTGGTAATACTGAGCTAAATCCTTATTGTGTGTTTTTGTACTATCTAAGACCGTTTTTGGTTAGTTAGCACCTCTCAGGTACTAGGGTTTAGCGCCAGAAAAGTTAGCGTTTTTAGCGCTATTGTGGCTAACTAGTGCCAATGCGATGCTAAGCCGAATGGCTAGTGCTATCTTGGCGTTAATATGAAAAAAGGCTAGGGTTAGCCTAAATGACAGGTTCAATGCATCTTTTCTAACAATTTTTCTCGACTGTGGCGTGTCATAGAGAGTGGCGCATTATTTGTGGCTTATATTTAAGCAAAGTGCTAAAGCGGCATATTTAGGCTCAGAAGAGCAATTTGAGGTGTGCATTCCTTGCGAATGAAGCGTTAAGCTATAATGTATTTCAGGGTTAAGCATTATCTATTCCCGAGTTTAATATATGTTGCTAGAACATCAATGTGTATTCGATGCAAGTTCAAGGAATTCATCCGTGGAATTTATGCGACTTGAGAGTAGTTTGATACGGCATGAATATTACGAGCGTTGAAGAGGCTACAAGGCCAATTTAGAATATTTATATAGAATTTGTTCTCTTAATTTGCTTGCAGAATATAAATAGAAGTACAGTATTTTTATTAAGCATATGCGCATAAATATGCACATATATGTTCTTGTTGTTTAGCGAGGGTAATTTTATAATTCTAACCCTTGTCAAAAACTCACTATCTACACCCTACAACACCTTTTACAATTGTGATAATGATTTAATTGTATACTAATTATTTGGGATAGCAAAAATTTGTGAGTTATGAATCTGTTAATTTGATATTAATATTTTTCAAAGTTCTGATTATGAACAATCAAAACTTTATGAATCTGTTAATTTTATGGGTGATGATACGTTGATTGATTGTTCAAAACTTTCAAAAATGTTATATGCAATTGTGATTAATTGTATATGAATTACTTGCTAGATCTAAAAATTAAACACTCGTGTGAGTATTTTAGAAAAAATCGTTTATAGTAAATGGGTAGTAGAGAGTTACAAAGATAAAATCTTTAATGTTAATTGACTTTTCAGTGATCAAAAGGAATCGTATCCAAAAATATTGTTAAAAAACCCTAAGAATTAAAATTTCAGAGAAACACAAGAATTAAGACGGGTTGGTGGGTAACCTGTGGGGTTGACCCTAGGCCGGCTTGTTTCCTGA
The DNA here is from genome assembly GCA_023531435.1 of Papaver californicum. NCBI lineage: Eukaryota > Viridiplantae > Streptophyta > Magnoliopsida > Ranunculales > Papaveraceae > Papaver > Papaver californicum. Next base: position 1,770,032 of record JAJJMC010019771.1, read on the forward strand.
TAGGGCTAGGAATGCCAAACCTAACTTGACCCGTTTAGCCAACAAGTCGCACCGAGTCGGGTTAAGGCCAGCCCGTGGGCTGGGTTATAAACTGGCAACTCTAGGCTCAGTGTTATCCCCAAAACTTCTTTTATCACTCGATACGGAAGTTCTCGACTACCAAATTTTATTCGTCTGACGCACCAAGTAATAGATTACTCAAGGTATAACCCAATCGAATGCTTTAGGCTTTCTGAATTTAGATTGATCCCAGTAGTTAAACTCTTATCTCAAGGTCCACTTGTTAGTGTTACCTTTACTCGTAATTTCTCCACAGAATCTCCCTGCACGGTCTTGTGATATCTACTTGTGTAGATAGTTGTTTGACTATTACACTTATCACCCAACTTCTACTAGCAATAGTTAATATATAGATTAATTTAGCGTGAACTCCAAACAATCTAAGATATCACTCATAAACATTAGATATGATAAAGATAAGCAACGAGATGATTAAAACTCCGAATAAACTTGTATAACTAATCAAGATTCACTCTTAGGACATTGAATTCATCCTTAATCAATAGATGATTAGTTACTCATAATACAAGAAAGAAGAACAAATATCTTGGTTTCCCCCTTAAGAGGTAAACCCTAGGTTTTGGTATGTAGAAGATATAGTACGAGTACTAGATGATATAATGTCTTGTTTAATCCTTAGGTGTCTTCTTTTATAGCCTCCAATACTTGGCTCTCAAGTATCCTTTTTTTTCTAGGGTTTGGAAACCCATTGGGAGAAAGTTTCCTCAACTTAGAAGTTCCAAAGAAACACTAAATTTTTCCAAAAGTAGCTATTCACGTCCAAAGAAAGCTCAAAACGCATCCCTTCTTTCTCTTCCCGTGCAGGCCCAAACTAGGAACAGCAGAAACCAAATCCAAGTTGGTTTCACCGTTTTGCTCATAACTTTTTCATACGACCTCGGAATGACCTCTTTTTTTTGTGTGTTGGCTTCTTATTTTTGTTCTCTACAGGATGTTGAGCAGAAATCCTGGATTTGAATGGATTCCACTTGGTATTTGGTCCTTGTTCCTTTGTATTACTTCACTTTCTTGCTCATTCTAACATTTTAGCTCCTTTTTTGATGATTTACCTAATAAAAGACATAAACTAGAAAACAAGCATAGTAAAAGGTAATATGCAAAAATTATAGAAAATATAAACATGGATTTGATACTAAGAATATGTAATTCATGCACTTATCAAATCCCCTCATACTTACCTTTTTTTATTCCTCGAGCAAACTACCTACCTAAACTAACCTAACTCATTTTCGGAGGAATCACGGTTACACTTAGCATGTGTAACAAGCCTCTAAACCCCTAGGTGTACCTAGTGGACGAGTTATAGTCTCGTTAGGGTTTACAATAGGTATACCCACAAAACCTACTCCAACTTTTATACCCCTCAAAGTCGCAAGCATCCAAAGAGCTATGACGACATAAAGTTTTTACAAACTAATAATAAGAATTTAGTTTTACCAAAGAACATTATTCTCATGATTAATTACTGAGAAAGAGGGTGTAATTAAGGAATATGCAAATTTTGAAATTGTAGCTAAAAATATCATTGCATATATTTTTATCACATTAAAATTTAGCTTTCTTTTGTGAACAGTTTTCAAAGACACATCAAAATTTTGCTCAAGAACATGCAGCTCCTCAATGCAAAAATTACTCAAGTCGTCTTGTCTACTCCTCTACTTATCGCAAAATCATACCCAAATAATAAATATCATTCACAATGAACTAGAAAGCAATACATATAGCAAGGGTATAATAACTTGTACAATGCGTCACTCATCATTTACATAATCTCTTTCTTAAGTCTCCTCCCAATCTCCTGTTGTGTTTTCAATTCTTCTTACAACGCATATGAAGTCGATTAAAAGCTTTTATTACACATATATAAAAAAATAGTATTAATCAGTAAAAAATACATATGAAAACAAAGATATTAGAGTACTAATAACCATATATTGATCTACCCATATAAAAAAACTCCTTCAACCTAAACAAAACAAAATCGAATCATGTGTATAGATGTTTTATGTTGGCGTTAGTAATGCAAAAATGAGTAGTTCCAAAATGGTGAAATCCGCCTGTTGATGATGAGTTTTTTGACAAGGGAAAATCTTGTAAATTCACCTCTGACACAGCATCAGAGACATATTTATAGGTATATATGTGCTAGGGTTTCACCAGCTTAAATCTCGGCATCTTATATATATAGGGTATTTCAGTACTTGTACTGTATTCACTTTTACCATACTGATTGGGCAGATCCTAGACGGATTGGCCACTAGTATAGAGCAATATTGTCCATAAAATACCACTGGATAGCTCCTAGACGGATTGGTCGCTAGTATATAGCAATATTGTCCTCAGCCTGCCGCTGATGCTGGTTGCGACTACCCTTTAAATGGTCTTTGCCTATACAAAATATACGTTTATCACATAACCTTATTCCTAGATGAGCTACTATACTATTCTTGAATAAATATCTAATTAGATGCATACCATCTAAATGCAGAGTCGTATCGAACATCATCTCAAGTCGCAAACTTCCACGGCTAAATTCCTTGAAAATGTTATGTATGCACTGCATAAAAGCCAAGCATTAAATCAACATTAAATATCATGCGACTAAGAAGCCCTAATCAAGCCATGGCCATGTCCACGGCATTAGCAAGTGCTAACACTAGCAGCGCAGAGGAAATGACCACGACACCAGCAAGTACCAGGCCAAGCAAGTCCTAGCCACGCTCCCAGCACCAACGCGCCGATGAAGACGAAGTACATACCAATTTTGAACAAGAACTGGAAAGGAAACATCAACTTATCTTTACTTCTTTTGAAGACTTAGAACAACCTCATCATGCTGAAAAATAAGACTCGTCGAATTTATCACACTACAATCAGCATCCTTACAATGAGATAAAAATTCCAGTCTTTGCTAGAAAATTTGTATTTTCATACTTTCTATGATCCCCAAGAGGTTGTCCAGCAATCCACGACAACTGCTCGAGCATTGTTGAAGATAAAAAGGGCCGTCATAGAAAGAATCTGCAACGACAACAGTGGAGATACACAACTGGTCAACAAGCAATACTTCATCAAACCGTCCATAAGTGCTATCACTGACAAAGGAGCCAAGAGGAAGGTTGCACCTCAACAAGTGTCACAGACTAAACGCCCTATATCAGCCCCAGCTTCATCTCCAGCCTCGACGCGGACACCAACTCAAGAACAAGGCTCAGCCGAAGATCCACATCAAGAACCGCCGCGGCATCAGCCAAACCAAAACTGATTTTTCCATATTTTTTATTCTCTATGGAAGAAGTCGTTGAACTATTAGATATGTGGATACAAGTTAGAGCTATTAGGTTGTCATTGGAAAGACGTCCACCAACTGCCCAAAAGATGTTAGATCCGAATTATTGTCGTTTTCATAGGTTCGTTAACCATCCTACCAGTGAATGCAAAGGTATGTAGCTTAACTTCAAGGAGAAGATAGATTCAGGAGAACTATACCTGAGGACTGGGGGTATTTACAGAGACCCACTCCCTGTCAGGAATTTCACCCTTTCTCGAGATTCACTACTTTTCCAAAGCCCAACGCAAGGATATATTCATAGCCCTCAATCGTGTTGTTTCTGGTAAGCATCTCCTCTTTACTGAAAAAGTTATGTTCCCACCCAAGCCTGCTCCGAGAATCGCAATCAAAAAGAACAACGAGAAGCCCGGCTGGGAACTTCTCACCACTATGTCAAACGAGTCGAGTTTGGGAAAACATTAATCGATACTGAAGCAGACAGCAACATCATCACCGTCAAATCCCAGAGAGCTTTCTGGATTTCCAGACGTGAGGCTACGCACACACCAACCGCGCTTGAAGATTCTGAAGGAAAATCCAGGAACACCTATGGCTACATTACTCTCGAAGTAAACATGGGTGACGTTCAAACGTGCACTAAGTTTCAAATTATCAAAGAAGATATCGACTACGACATAATTTTGGAGAGACCATGGATTCACAAGAACAAGGCAGAAGTACCTTCCTCGCCGACGTAGGCACCACCCAGAGTCTCCAACGAGCCAGCAGAACCTCAATGTTTGTCATCCGAGTTGCGCCGCGTAATGGATCTGGATCCGAAACAATTACCTGGGGAAGACGTGGCCTCATACAACCGAAGGTTCCGCACACAAGTAAGTCATGTTCAACAACTCTCTTTGCAACCAGTTGTCCCGCGACCCGTCAGAGCTCGGGGACATGACCCGGATATCAATACCACTCTGACTCGGCAATGTGAATGTGAAGTTGATCCTTTTTCAGTATTTTACTAAATGGGTAGGATTTTCCTCTGCTGAAAATAAGAAACCAGTTACCCAATTATTTTAGAAACGTGGCATGAATCTGAGATACCAAAACCCAATCATTTCTAAGTTGGTGACACAGTCAAGAAAGTTACCACCTCTCCTAGAGAAAAACCATATTTGGTTATTGAAACTATATTAGGTGGATACTACAAACTTGTCAATACTGATAAGCCAGCTGGGGTGATAATACATGGAAAGTGGCTTAAAGCTGTCAAGGCTTAGGCACTTCACCACCCCTAACAAGATTTCCCTGTTTAACGTAATAAATGTAATTTCTCCAAAATATTTGCAATGCCTTGCATTCATGCTTAGGATTTTGATTTATTTAATTAAACAAAGTATTATTTCCATTTCTAGAAAATCCGTTGCAAACCACTCAAAATCTACCTACTAAAAAAAAAAACCACATAAAACTTGGTATCTCAGGAACACATAAAAAACCTCAAAACCTACTACTTAGGAAAGATATTTGAAGGCTGGCTCGACACCATCAACATGTTCAAGGGCTTCATTTTCAAGCCTCAACTCCCGGTATAGTATTTCAATATCATCTCTAGCCTTGGTAACCTCTTCTTAGTCATGAGACACGTCCACTTCCTTCAAGTTCTCCTAAATGGCTCTCATATGACGACAAAGCCACCCAACAGCATGCTTAATCGTCTCAGCTTCCTTCAAGAGTCGGATTATGTCAAACTTGAATTCAAAGTCAATTCCAGCGTTCAAATACTCAATTGGTGCAGTTTCATCTCATTGGCATCCTGCGCAACAGTACCACTTGGAGCATCATCTTCAACAGATGCATCTGAAGAATAATATGAACCACACTTGGGTACTGGAGGTTTACCAAATACCCCCCTCACTGTCAGGAACCTCTCCAGCCTATAAGAGATGTTCAACCAAAAAGTCATAACCTTGACGAATTCCTCTACTCTCTAATTACAATATATCTTCACCTCTCCCCAACTACGTCGTTAGATATGGTAAGCGCCTGCAACCCCTGACGAGGCTGAGATGCATCCTATGTCTAATCCAGAAAATACAACTTCAGTAACCAGAGAGAAGTATGGCAGGGGAATGATCACCGCATCCCATCCCCTATGACGATTAAGGATTCAGAAGACATCTCAAGAGACGCCTTCGGGAACATAATATTAAGACATCCGTAGCACCACGTCGGCAACATGACACCTTTCAGCTTATCCTCTTCAGCCTCGAAGTTTCTGTAGAACTTCGCCTATATGAGCGTTCCAAGCATAACATCATCACATCCATAAGGTAAAACAATCTTATAAGCCAAAGGGTCAGGATAAGACACAATTTCATTTAGTCAATTCTCACGAAAATGTCCTAGTTATGACTCAACATCCCAGGCACCAACGAGGGCTCCAACTTCAATTCAAGTTCTTGTTCCAGCTTTGGCGCGACAAAGACAATAACAAAAATATGAGATATGAACCTTCCGGCTTCCCTTGCATGATCATACCCTAGAGGCATGGAATCATGGCGATACTATAAAATCATCCCTCGTACAGTAACAAGCCAAAGTAGCTACACCTTGGGACTGAAGGATTCTTCAGTTTTAAAGATTTAACGTAGTTACCTCCTTCGACCAGAGCATTTGATCAATAACGGTAGTAGCAACAATACTTCTTACTCGCATCATCCTGACAAAGTAACACTTACATCTCATCTAGTCTACCTTCACCTCTTCCGCAACAGAGCCTTGTCCCTCATAGGAGGATGCATGATGGAATAATCCATCACATTTTCTGGGAAACATGAACCCTATCACCACCAGAAGTAGGCACCTGGAGTAGATACGATATTATTCATCCATGTATGTCACAAACCAGTCAACACCATCTCTCTGCCTATTGAATGATAATATCTTGATTGCCCCACGCTTGGGGGACTTGACCTTGTTGGGAAGATCAATTCAAATTTGTCACCACAAAGGGAAACAAAACATCGTCAACAAAGCATTTGTACGTCAGTACCTCCACACAACTCGTAAGCTTCCTCTCCTTAGCTGATCACGTCCATAGAATGGGGACTTCGCTTCTGCTGCTGGTGCTGCTGATTTCAACCAAACTAGTCAACTATGGAAGACACACTGAATTGGGAATTCTCAAGTCACGACAATCTCCAGTGTAAAATAAACACTCGACAGGCCTGACCACTTCAAATTCATGTTTTTCCTTTCAACATCTGGAATGTGGGATTTCAAGTTGTTGTGAATTCAGTATAATTTCATGCCCACCTTCCATCCTCTTGGTTTAATCCATATCGGTGACCCTCTTACCTTATCAACAATCCATCTCGCTTCTTCAGCATCCTTCTCCAGAAACATATTTATGATGAGTCAACATCATGCACGAGCCAGAAAATTTCTAAGATGTGTAAGAAGCTCCAAACCATGAGACCTTCACCGTTTATTACGAGGTCGTCATCCATGAAGTTATCTATGGGATCACTTGCCATGAAGTCCTAACCTTCACCGTTATTTATTTCTCAGAGCGTTACATACTCATGGAAATCTTAAGAAGCCACATCCTCAAGGCATCAGCACTTACCATCACGAGCTCTTTTATTCGTCGTTGTTTCTCCTGCTATTACATCTACATCCCATAAACTCGGAAATCGGCAACCATTAGTGAGGAAAGGGACAACGCATCCTTCACAAGAAGTGTTCATTTATGTCTCCTCTATGACATACTAAAAGGGCACATCAATCGGATCTATGGGCTACGAAATGTGACTCTTGCTCTAAAGCATACAGAGTATGAAAATTTACACGAGATTATAAATTACAAATGTACACGCATGGTTGAATGACTATACAAGCTCCGAATCAGATGTCAGAGTTTACTGCTAGCTTCATCCGCGGCTCTAGTTTATCATCAACCCCTCACGACGACTTCCAATCTTGCTACCACGGGTTACAACTTCAGGCTTCATCTATGGATGTCCATCTCATGTCTATTACTGCCTTGATGATGTCATTACTAGCACCTAGCACTGCGTAGTCAAACCTTAAGTATTAGAGTTTATTGCTTTCTCATGAGAGAGTCTAAGTATGCGCCAAGGACATTGCCTAAAGAAGATAAAGCTAAGTAACTACTCTAGAACTGAGTTTCAAATTTTGAATATTTTGTTTCTTACTATAACCATCTAGTACCACGAAACACATTAAAGTTTCGCGCTAAGCAGGGGACCTAATGTTGATGGTGAGTTTTTTGACATATCTATAGGTATATATGTGCTAGGGTTTCACCAGCTTGACTCTATGTATCCTATATATATAGCGATATTTCAGTACTTGTACTGTACTCACTTCTACTATACTGATTGCGCATCTCCTAGACGGATTAGACGATAATATAGAGCAATATTATCCTCAAAATACCACTGGGCAGTTCCTAGACGGATTGGACACTAGTATAGAGCAATATTGTCCATAGACTGCCACTGATGCTGGTTGTGATTACCCTTCAGATGGTCTTTGCCTATACAAAATATATGTTTAGCACATACCTTTATTCCTGGATGAGCTACTATACCATTCTCGTATAAATACGCTAATTAGATATATATTATCTAAATGCAGAGTCGCATTAAACATCATCTCAAGTCGCAAACTTCCACGACTGAATTCCTTGAATATGTTCTGTATGCATTGCATAAAATCCAAGCATTACACCAACATTAAATATCATGCGACTGATAAGACCTAAACAAGCCATGGCCATAGCCACGGAATTATCAAGTGCTAACGCTAGCAGCGCATAGGCAATGGCAACTACCCTAGCAAGTGTCATCCCAAGCAAGTCCTAGCCATGCTCCCAGCACCAACGCGCCCATATTGCTAGCACCACCAACAACATCACTAGTGCTAGCACTAGCGCCATTCTTACCTCTTGCGCTAACATCATTCTTACCTATTGTTGCAGTTTCATCCTCGCCTGCTCGTTCCAGCGTCATCCTTCGCTTCTAGCACCATAGCCACGATGCTAACATGTGCTTGAAACATCTCAATTACGTCTATAGCACTCGCATGCACCATTGCTGCTAGCACAACTGGCATGTTGCAAACATGCTACAAATATGCCATTGCCATGCTACGTTGGCATAAACTTATTGGTAGCATTACCTCACGATAAATTATCAATTATTCATGTACTTTGTGCCAATGACTCCACTAACTCCTACGAGAAATCAAAACATGTTACATGGGGGGATTCTGCATAGAGTTTTGGTCTAGTGGTTATAGCAACATGTGGTGTGGCAACACCCCATGATACGAAAGTTACAAGTAGTGGTGACGGTTACGACAGTTGTAGAGATGGTGGAGTAATGGTTTCCAGAAACTTCCCAAATATAATGGGAGGTTATACCATTATCCCCATAATCTCTATTTCTCCACTCCTCACTACCTCCACTACTTACAAACAAAGCATTGTGTATTCTCAATTACTATAAATAGGCTACGTAGCCTATTCAGAAAAACAGAACAAGCTGATCATTCTCACAAGCTATGTTATTCTTGATAGTTCACACCTTCATACACAATTCAATACCGCTTCAACTTTCTCTTCTTTCCTCCCCTAAGATCAATCCATCTTCTCTCTTTGTGACCGAAGCAGGACGGAACGGCTACTTTCGTGGTTTAGGCTTGTCATGTACGATTTTAATTTTAGAATCTAAAGAAAGTACTCTTACAGTACATTGTTTTGTCTAGAAGTAATTTTTAGGTACTAACACCGCCAATCCACCCGCATCCAATCCGTATATACGTTCATCCGCGAATGTCAAATCCATCGAGTAATGAACCAGACGCGGATGGAAATTCCAAATCTGCAATATTAATAGATTGGACACGAATGATATCAAATCTGTATCTACATATCTGTTGCTCACCCCTAGCCTCTAGGTTCCACTATAAACCTAAACATGGCATCCACAAAAAACCATCCCAAGCCTAATTATATAAAAGATAACCACACACTCACACAACACGAGAAAATGAGAGTTTGGCCCTTTTGCCTTCGATATCAATTAAGTTCCATCCCATTTCCACTAATAATCCGATGATCCCATGGTAGCATTAGAGTCAGGTAGAACTTTTTACATAGCCAACTGATGTGAGACAACTTTGAGCACGGGAGGAATTGTACTTGCCCTAGATTAAGCCTAGGCTCAAAAAGACCAACTTGTCAACAATAGGGCATAATACCATATTGATTTAACAAGATGACAGTCAGACAATGGCATGCGCAAAAAAAGCTTAATTATTTTGCATATCTCAAGCACAACGGGTCTAACTAAATTTGAAATTAAATTAACTATCAACAGTAAAAATAGTAGCTACTACCAACTGAATCTCCCTCAGTCCCATAGAAAGTTGGTGTTATCCTTTTTATTTTTATCCCATAAAGAGAGATATTTATATTTTTATATGTTATTTTTCTAATAAATCCTCACTAATAAGTAGTGTTGTATAAATTTTATCTAACAAATAAAAATAATTTAATTGTCATGTTTATACTCATTGTATAGTTCTTTTAAAAGGATTTATATCGGTGTAACATTTATAAATATCCATTTATAGTTTATGAGATATGTCAAACCGAAATTTTAACACATAAAAATAGATAAGGAAAGAAATAAAAAACTTTTTTCTCTCTTCTTTATTTTAAGATTTGTGCAAATTTAAAATGCCACTTTTCATGTAATGGAAGGGGTATAAAAGTATAAATTTTAAAGTAAAAAATATCTAAGTACTAAATTAACACATCTTAGAGCATAATGGTAAATTAGTGTTTATCGTGGAACGGAAGGCATATAAAAGTATAAATTTTAAAGTAAAAAATATAATTAATTGATGTTTGATACTCATATTTTTCCCCACTTTAATGTTTGTTCTAATTTTTGTCCAACTTAGAATTTGATAACTAGACTTAACGTTGACCCACTTTAATTGAGTTAAATCTTGACTTCAGTTTAGAAATTATTAGATATAAATAAAATAATTATTAGACAAGTTTACTATTATAACCTTCATTATCCTAACATTTACATAATAATTTTATCTTCTTATCCTCTCCACACCACACCCATCACCGCCGCCACCACCATCACTTTCTCGGTCTCTCTTTTTTCCCATCACCAATACAACCACCTTATCACCTCCTTCCCATTTCATCTTTCCTCTTTTTTCTTATTCTCTCTCTAAAACCTCACCAACACCATTTAATAACTTTTCATTTTATTTTGCAACTAGTTTTAGCCACAGGAGAAATTCATCACAAGTGTTATAGAACATTCATAAGAGATCACCAACAAGACCGTTTAAAGAATCATTGCCAATTTCTCAAATTTCATATCAGCAATCACCTGCAGGTAACTTAAGAAGAAGACTTTCATTTGGAATTCCATAAGAAGAAAACTTTCAATGGGGTTTCTAATTTGATTCAGAAAATTAGGTTTTGTTTGATTTAGGAATTTGGGTTTCGATTTAGTGATATTGGGGTTTCGAATTGATTCAGGAAATTGGGGTTTTGTTTGATTTAGAAATTGGGGTTTTGATTTGATTCAGAAAATTGGGGTTTCCATTTAGTATAATTGGAGGGACTTCTTGTTGATTACATAGAACATGTGATGGATTTTGTTCGAAGACAAGCTTAACATGTAATTTAGATTTCTTACATAGAACAGGTGATGGGTGTTAGATGCCGATTGACTGAGGGATTTTTTGATTGACTATTTCCTCACTAGAGCATGATTTTTTTCTTTGATTATTGTATTGATGAATCGATTTTAGAAAAGCAGAACACGATCGATCCTCTTGTTATTAATTTTAGCTCTAAATATACCTTTCTTCTGCAAGTATAGATGACACAATACAGCTAGAGAAAAAGATGGCAACTGGCAAGGTAGTAGCAACAGGGAGAAAGGTGAGATAATTCATCAACTCGCACCATATGTTGAAAGAGAGAACCCATTTTTATAATCTCTACTCTTTTTTTATATAAGCAAAGGCCTTGGAAAAGGCTAAAGGTCTGCCTCTAAAGGTATTCCTCAACTGTTGGGGATAGCCAAACAGGAGAACAAAACCAAGAACAAACATTCATGTCGAAATAACAATTACAACTATTGAAAAGTAAATTTAAAGGTAAAAATAATAAACAACTCGAGGAAATAACTGGATATAGGTTGTTTCTTAATACTGCAACGGAATAAGAGAGAAAGTTATCAAAGACTAAAGAAAAGAAGCTTCATCCACGACTAGAGTGTTTACCAACACTATAGATAAACTGCAGGAGAACAAATCCTAACCAAATGATAAATCTATCAAGATAGGTGAATAACCGGACGACTTGGAGGAAACAAAAATTGCAACCAACAGGAAACTCGAACTGCACACCGGTCCCAAGCACTCCAAGGAGTAAACTGACTTAAGGGAAAGCTGTCACGCTTCTCAGAAGAAGAATGATATTACTGAAAATCCAACAAAATCCAGCAAAGAACATAAGAAGTAGCAGTAGAATCGTCCCCAAGAGAATTTGAAAGAAATACCACAAAGTTGCAAAAATCAAAAAGCGAGCAGCCAAAAGAATGTCCCATAAGATCTTCAAACACATACTCTTTCCACAACCAAAAAATCCCCTTGTGACCATCCACAGAATACACCCTGCACTCGTAACAGAAATATGTATTGACTTCCCTCGCTGAATGAGTAAATTGGCTTAAAGGTCTTATGTCGAGGTATTTCCAATAGAAGTGCAAACTTAAATCCACCAAACCATCCCAAGTGTTTAAGATAACATATTGATTGTTAAGAAGGATTATAGTCAAAAGATCCTCAAAAACCTCATATCTAAACAAAATAAATCTCATAGCTAGCCGAGAAAAAATATCGACTATTCCTTCAAGAGTAATAGAAAAAGAATAAGTAACAAAGATAAAAGCATCTAAACTAAAAAAACTACCATTTTTGAGAAAGAGAATACCAAATAACACCCTCCAGGAGTAACCACAACAAGTAAATTCATTATCCAAAATCATCACACAATTCATATCATACTGCGAAGGACTCAGATAAGTTAAACCAATCTAAACAAGAGAGAACAGATAAGGATCAAGTTTTATCTGTCTGGAGGCATCAATTCCTATGACTACTAGCTTGTAGAAGACTTTATGAGTATCATAAGGGAACAAACCATTTCTATGGATGTGATCTTAAAAACTACATTGTTCAATGATTTTTTCAGTGGTCGTGTTCACTCTGCAAGAAGACACAAGACAGCTATATCTCCAACATTTTAAAAGCCAGAAAGGATTACCTTTTGTGCTAAAGTGAATACTCAAAATACTTCCAGGATAGTAAAGCCACAAAACAAATCCACCCACCAATGTAAATGAACAAAGCATAAAGTACTTCTTAAGGGACAGAAAGTTTAGACCCTTCAACTCAGGCGAGAACAAATAAAAGTCAAGTCTAATCTGTCTGGGAGCTTTAGAATCAGCCACAATATCAATGAAGTAGCTAAACCCATGAAAAACATCAATTCTTGTGATTGTAAGATGCTTATAAACTCCATATATACCTTTAAGAACATAAACATCCTTCAGAATCTCACAAAGACAGCAACAATCCACCATTGATCAATTATCTCACCCTCTTCCCAAGTATGTACTAAATGATTTATTCTAAACGGTCGATTTATTGAATATATACAATTATTATTATTATTATTATTATTATTATTATTATTATTATTATTATTATTATTATTATTGTTATTATTATTATTATTATTATAAAACGACTTTCATTAAAGGGAGAAAAGCATTTTTTACATACCGTTGGTAGGGAGCCTAGCCACAAGCTGAGCCCCTACCCCTTTCTGAATGGAAATGCTCAATCTAAAAAAAAGGGACTCCCCAACTTTGTAGTTATAGTCGTGGCTAGCCATGCAGTTCTACAATCTCGTCATGAAGCCAATCGTGTCATCTCCCAACTCCTCAATGGTCGTAAAGGCAAGCACACCCAAGCCATATCCGTGATCGTTGCATTTGTCTAAATTTTTATTGCGTTTGCGCGTAACAGCGTTAGAGATGGCAATACCCGGCGTAAACGCAACCCTCTCACCTCCTGCAAAAGGGGACACCCCTGTGACGTCGAAGCACACGTCTCGGCCCTCCTCCCAATTGTATACGAGAATATCCGCGGGCCTAAGGGAGCTTGCGTTGTCAGACAAGAAACCTAGCTTGACTTCCTTCCGGGCAGCGACACCAGCTTTAAAACACATATCCGCCACCACGTCTCTAACTAGGTCGTGTATGAATTTGAGACCCACTTCACTGGCGCAGTGTAAGGCGTGATCCCCAAAGGCATCCAATTATCTGTCGCAAAAAGAGCAAGAGCTACCCTCAGCAAACATAGCAATACCCAACCTATAAAACAGTATGGCCCTAAATTGGCGAGGCCTAATAGATTGGTGTAGCCCTGTGATTGGGATAGCTTTGAGGTAGTCTTGAGCATGGCTCAGCCGATTACATTGCCACAAAATGCAATCGCGCTCAGGCTGGTAGAAACTGCTGGGGATACTCTTCTTGATCATATCAAAGTACAACACTGCCAGAAAATGCATGGGTCGGGGGGAAGTTGCTTTAATACTGAGAGAAGAAGGAGGAATCCCACAGAGTTATTATTATTATTATTATTATTATTATTATTATAAATTTTTATTTTATTAATGATAAAGAGTTATAAGAAACTAGTTGGAAGCCTAGCAAGCTAAGCTCCAACAACGAACTACATTAGTTGAACAGGTTGCCGTGTTATCCTACCAGCGAGCCTCATGAGGAACCAACCAAGGGAGCCTAAGCGGATAAGGGGGTTGATTATTATTATTATTATTATTATTATTATTATTATTATTATTATTAT
>JAJJMC010019771.1:1784409-1811097 GCA_023531435.1 Papaver californicum
TTATTATTATTATTATTATTATTATTATTATTATTATTATTATTATTTTCCGACAACATGATCAGATCTTTTGAATCTAAGCGCATGCTCCTTGTCAGTAGCTTACATGATAGTTCCCATGGATCCTGCGTTCCACGCTTGATTGGGTGACGGAGACAGGGATAACACACACATATTGCTATCCAAGTGTCAATTTTGTTGTTGTTTTTGTGTGTGTGTTTTCTTTTAATTTAGTGGTCAAGTTCAACTAAAATAATGGGGCTTGATCTCAATCACTCTACTTCATCCTAGCGGTGACAAAAAGGCGATACTAGTGCCCACCAAATCACTTAGAGAAACATAAAAAGTTGTAAAAATAAAAACAGAACGTGATAGGTGACGACTCCGAGATATGGTGACGACTATCATGTTATTTCTAACACCTGAGCTTTGTCCTTTTATGAATAGACCATTTAGATGGGCATACCAACTCCTATAGACAAGAACTTTGTTTCCATCTACCTATAATGGTTAGTGTCATCCTGAATTGTTCACAAGTTTCTAGATTTTGGAGTTTTTGGTACAATTTTTTTTTCTCCTTTACCCCCAATTTAAATTGAACATATTCCTCGATGTTCTAAAGATATAATTATATGAATGAACAAAGAGAAATGATGAACGAAGTAAAAGAGATAAGGAAAGATATTACCAGCACCGTGTACCAAAAGCATATGGGTTGCCTCCCATAAAGCGCTAAGTTTAAAGTCTTCAGCCAGACCAAGAAAAGATTAGTCATAATTTACGAATCATACAATAATAATATGAATAATTGCGGATCCTTGAAGTCAATCAGATTCTACTTATAGAGTTGACCACAATGGAGCATATGAGAGTGGTGGTCACTTTTAAGAAAATGTGACGATTCAAATTTTCTAAAATAATCAGATTTTGTTTCAAAAAATAAAAATTGACACATTTGAAGTTGAAACATTCTCATACTTGGTAAATACAATATTGGTGGGATAACAAAAATCAATCATGGTATCATAGACCGGGTAACCACATCAACCAGAGGATGGGTTTCTAACAACTGAACTTCTTTCTGGACACAATCAGGCTTGGGAAACAGTTCTTGAAGATAATCTCTTAATATGGTACAGGCACAGACATCAAGTCCCAAGTGAGGGACCTTAATAAGAGTCAAAGGTAAACCACGGGAAGAATAATATTCACCCCCAAACATAGAGTGGTCAATATCCTTGGACAAACTAGTCATAGTTTCCTTAATTTCTAACTTATCAGATTTAGGAAAATGGTCACTTAATTCTTCTAAGTAATAATCAGGTGGGTTACCTTCACTCATATTTAAATTCTCTACGAGTCTATCGTCTTTGTTTAAGACTATTGTTCCCGAATCGTTAGACTCTAAAACACTAGTCTTGGGATTAACTCGTTTCTCTAAACCATCATCGTTTTCATAATAACATGGAAATATTTCACCGTCTATAACAATGATATTTCTAGTTAAATCATTTTCCTCTTGAATAGGTGAATAATCATCGGCATTATTAGGATTGGAACTAGAAACATCATTATTATCATGAAGCTCAATTGTTGTAAAAATTTCCTGATCATTATGACTACGAATTTCAAACTCTTCATCAACACTATCCTCATCCTCATAATAATATAAAGATGGTTGAACCTTATCTAAACTACTAGTGTTTTCAATTCTAACCTCGTACTCTAAATTAGGTAAATATTTAACATTATTATCAAGGGTAAAATTGGAAATATAATTTTGGCAATTAAGTTCATTTTGAGCAATACTATCATTTGACCGTTCATTTTCAATTTTCTCCTTGTCTAAACGTGCATTAAGTTTACTGAGAGTACTACTTAAAGCTTCAAGTATTTCTATCATCTTCCGTCAATTTTTATCTATTTGATCGAGTTTATCATTCCAAGAATCAGACGAAAACTCAAGAATTTGTAAAGTTTCCGTAAAGCACTGGAGGGAATCTTCTAACGATGAACTTTCATAAGAAGAATTATGTGGTATCTGTTTGACTAAGTCATCCCTATGTGACTTTTCATAAAATTTCTCCATTAAAATGTCACTCTTACGTGAACTTTCATTCAACTTCTTGAGTGAATCTTCTAAAGAAAGACTTTGATCATTAGAAATATTATGTTGCAACTGCTTCATTAAATCCTCCAAAGACGGAGAATGGATATTTTGCTCATGCCCGTTCGTACGATTGGTGGGCATGGGAATAGCAACTAGGATCATTATGGTATGAACATAACCTTCAAAAGGTGGGTAGTGGTCCCAAATACTATCCACACAATGGTCATAGTATGGGTAATGTCCATTTTCGAATTCAGGTCGATATTCATTATATTGGTCCTCATAATACCAGTTCGACATTATTTTTTTATAAGTACACGTGCAAATGCAGGTTCGACTAAAATAGATAGGCTCAGGTTACCTTAGCAAAATATACTTACAGTCAAAGACTGGTCAAAGGTACGAGGCTAAGGCTTATGGAATTTCAGCTGGTAACTCCCATCAGGCCGAAGGCACGGGTTCAGCGTACTTTTCCACGGGTTTTCCTAGAATTCGGTAGTCTTGACGATGCAATTGGTGTGTGCACGGTGTTTTTTTTTATATACAAAATAAAATAAAATCTAAAAGAAATATACACAAATTGATTCTAAAAAAAATAATAATGAAAACTCTAAAAATTAATGAAATGTTATGAAATGTTATGAAATAACATTTGGTGGATTTACACCACATTTACACCATCACATTTTCATCTCCTCTTTATTTCTCCCACTACTTTGTAACCAGCGGCACTGGTAGTAATAGGTGCATGTCTTTTAATCCTATGGTAAATGCTCATCTTCTTCTCCCTATAAATAGAGAGCATTTTCTTTGTAATGTGACACTTCAATGAGAATTCGCCTTCTTCTTCTTCTTCTTCTTTATTTCTCTATTTTCTTTAGTTTACAATACGTTATCATGCATGTTAGCTCTATCATGAAAGCATGAAAGATTGATTTACATTTATACCTAACCTTTTATCTTGGTTTAATATTTCTTTATTCTTTAAGTTATTAAAAGGATTCTAATAAAAATTGTGTTGGTTTATTATAGGTCTTACAAGAGATTGTATATGAATACAAAGCTATGGTGACAACAATTATTGGTGTATACGTCTGCTACAAATAGAGAGAATCTAATTAAGCCAA
Source organism: Papaver californicum (assembly GCA_023531435.1). Classification (NCBI taxonomy): domain Eukaryota; kingdom Viridiplantae; phylum Streptophyta; class Magnoliopsida; order Ranunculales; family Papaveraceae; genus Papaver; species Papaver californicum. Next base: position 1,787,647 of record JAJJMC010019771.1, read on the forward strand.
TTAAGCTAATTTTTATAATATTTTCTTGATGTTTTAGTTGAATTAACTTAATTGATGTTTTGTGCATGAGTAAAGTATCTAAACAGTGGTGATATGGCCCATACTATTCTACACCACGTTATGGGATTGATATTGGTTGGTCCAATACCGTTGTTACGATTTATTATCTATTGATAATAATTATCTATATTGATTTGATATTATTGTATATCGCTATATACGGGTGATCAACTTTATCGATAAGTTTGATTTTTCTTTCTTCTCTAATAGTTTTTCGTAGATAAAGAAAAACTAATCCATCAAAATATGGTTTACAATTTCTATTCCTTTAATTAAACTGTAATCACCAAAAATTGGTGTTATCGTAATTTAATTACCTTTACGGTAACTAATCACGTGCATGGTTGAAAAAACTACAGCCAATTAAATTTGGTATCATTGTCTCTTAAACAAGGATCATGTAATTTACCCATATGGTTTTTAATTATCTTTTTTTGCAAGAAACCATTCGTCAACGACAAAGTGAATTTTTCCATATACGATGACTAAAACGGTAATTTTTATTTTTGTGTTGTTTTTCTCCATTGTTCTTATAAGATGAAAGAAAATAAACCATCTAATAAGAAACCATCAAATATGGTTTTATCATCAAATATGGTTTTATCTAATAATAAATTATTTGTTGCTATTCTTTTACAAGCAATCATTCATCAACTACAAAATAAAATTATTATTATTTCCCTAAAAAGAAAATAATGATATTTGCTTCATTATTTTTAAAGAAGCGTATTCCCTATATCAATCCTAAGAGGATGAAATACCGTTATGGTATTAAAATTTGCATATATCAGTAAACGAGGAATTGCTGCACTCTTGAGGGATATTGAGCAATTTTGATTTTTCCTCGTGGTAAATATCTGAAATTAAGATCGTTCCATTTGTAGTTGGAACACGGTAGGACATAAAAGATCAAAGAGTATGCACACGGCTTGTCAGCCAAAATCACTAGTCCTTGTAGTGACTATATTGATCTTGATTTAATTTTATTTTGATAAAGAAAGTGTCCATAATTTCATTTTAAATCATTATCTTGTTGGCCTAGAGGTCACGCAGTTATTGGAAATTTGTTGGCATAGTTTCAATGTTTTTGATTTTAACATTTTGTTTATTTTATTTTGTTCCAAAAGTAATCCATGAATGATGGTAAATATGTATGTCTATTAGGAGAGCATTTTTTTATGTCGAAAGACATATTTCATAATGAGTATATATCTCGAATTAATCGGATAATACTTTAACAAACTTGAAATTTTCGTATATGAGATGAAAAATCCACCATGATCAGGGGGGAGTATACAATACTAGAAGATATTGGGGTTAATTAACTTACAATTAAGTTATATCAATCTATCTCCCAGCATGATCAAATTGAAAAAGGTTGGCATTGATAATAGATGTGAAATATCTCATTTTGCTTGCCTATTGAAAGGAAAATCCAATCGCATATAGCAAGTAGCGTTTTAGAATAAGCTACAGATAGTGCTTCAATAGAGTAATAAAAATCCATATTCTCATAGTCTCCTCACTGGAAGATGGAGATTACAATGCCCGTGTGCGCTGGTACCAGTAATTGATTGAATTTTTCAATATATGCATACATTTGAGAATTATGTGGGATCATAGTAAGCTAATATGATTGTCAATTATTCACAGTAGTTACTGAAATAATAAAAGATGGTGGTTGTTAACCTCTCTGCATAGGAATATCGGCATATGTGATTGGTTGGCATACAATCCAAATTAGGTTGGATTATTCTCTCGATTGGCATAACTTTGGATCCAAGACTGAACACCTTAAAAATGCCAAGCCAATTAACTACAGGTTGGTGTAGTGCTAACGCGTTATATAAGAAATATATTCGTTGTAAAAACGATTTGAGGATTTTATTTTAGCTCAAACCCTAGGATTGGTTCAATATTTTGTTCTCCTTATATGATGCATTCGTCGTGGTAGTCCTTTAAGGACTTTTATTGCATTTAAATAAGAAATGTGGTCGGAGAACATATTAGAATTTGTAATCTATGGAGGATTTAAAGTATATTCAGGCAGCCAGCTGACTTGATTATATCAGGTTCAACAATCCTTTATGTGTTTTTAGAAATTTAGTACAAAACCAAAAATCCGGATTAGTTGATGATATCAACTTTATAGGTCTCTTGAAGAGTCCTTAAAAATACTAAAATCTATGTTTAGAAGCATAAATTCTACAATTTCTTGATTTTGCGCAATTAAGAATTATGCTAGCATAAAGCTTGTCTATTAACTAGAATATAAATCTTTTTTTGGTGCTTATTGTATAAACTCATATAATTGAGTTAGCATCCATAAACACGTCAAAAGTTTTATTTTTTTCCCTTCGGTTCAGGTTTTCATCCATGTAGTTTTCCTGACAAGGTTTTAACGAGGCAACATCTCGTTGACGTTGAATTTTCATTCAAAATGTTGATATTGTGCTCTTTTTCCTTCGTCCATATTTTTCTTCCCACTGGGTTTTACTGACAAGGTTTTAGTGAGGCAATTTAATTAGACATTGTGGCCATCCAAGGGGGAGTTGTATATTTTCATCTATCTAGTGGATGCCCACATTTGATGAAACCAAATCAACATAACCACCTCCTAGGATTTTGGATTCCTTCTGAACCAGATAAGGTTTACTCAAAAATATTGTTTTGTTTGTTCATGTACGGCAATGTATTCGTATTTTGGCACTTTGATGAAGAACATACATCAACTACTTCTTCAAATCATCTCCGAAAAACTAACAATCCACGACACAAGTCCTCAATGTACTTAAAGAAGCATGAAAACTCGAGAACACTACTAGTAGAAGACTAACACAAAAGAAGACCTCATCAACTAGTAATTTTCTATATTCAAGAAACTCGTTCACCTAAATTGGGAAGTCTCAACTCAAAAATTTGTAAACCAAGAATTTACTGAAGTACTCATCGGGGGGAGCGTCATCATACAAGGTGTATTCAACTAGACTTATCGCATTGTACTCTTTTTCCTTCGTCAAGGTTTTGTCCCACTGGGTTTTCCTTGTCAAGGTTTTAACGAGTCAGCATATGCGCGTCCAACACTATTCTATATGTTTTGTATTCTTTTTCTTTCACCTAGGTTTTTCCCTTCGGGTTTTCCAAGCAAGGTTTTAATGAGTCAATGTTAGTAGTGTGGTATCATCCAAGGGAAAGTGTTATGAAATAACATTTAGTGTGTTTACGCCACACTTACACCATCACATTTTCATCTCCTCTTCACCTCTTCATTTCCCCCACTACTTAGTAACCACCACCACTAGTAGTAATAGGTGCATGTCCTTTAATGCTATGGTAAATGCTCATCTTCTTCTCCATATAAATAGAGAGCATTTCCTTTGTAATGTGACACTTCAATGAGAATTCTTCTTCTTCTTCTTCTTCTTCTTCTTCTTCTTCTTCTTCTTCTTTATTTCTCTGCTTTCTTTAGTTTACAACATGAAATAAAAATATTGGGTATTATTATTTACCCTTTTTTTGTATGCACTTTCCACAATAAATGTAGAATATTACCTGCACAACAAAAACAAGAAAAATACCCAATTAAAATCTAAAAGAGAAAATAAAATAAAATAAATCCTAAACTAATTAACAAAAAATAAAGCAAAATTAAAATCATAAATTATAAATCCTCGACAGCGATGCCAAAAAACTTGATGTGATTTTTAGTTTATACCGCAAGAGCATGGCTGCCAATAAGACATTATGCAAGCACGGTTCGTTCCACAGGGATTTCAGAAGTGCAATTTCTAGTTTTAATTAACTAATGTGCTAATAACAAAAAAAAAATAATGAGTAAGTTAAATAAATAAAAAGATAAAATAACTGTACAAAATAATCAACCAGGAAGAGAAAAATCTTGGGCTTCGGATTCCACTATTTCTGATGTTTGTAAAATTAACAATCCATCATCTCAAACAATTACTCTCAAATTACTCAAAACCATATTGAACCCAATCTCATGTTTTGGAAGATAAAATATTTAAAAATATTCATACGACTTGCGTCGTTGTACAAAAGTATAATCTTCTTCGCTTATAAAATATCAATAGCTTAAAAACTATTCAGAACAATTATTATGAAGCATTTTTAGAAGAGACACTATTAAACATTGAATAGCACAAATAATAGAGTAAATTGTGTCTAAGAGATTAAATATTAAATATACACATCAAAATAACTTTCTCCTACACTCTAGAAAAGAAGATTAGCTACTCATAGAGTTAAGAATAAAAGAAAATTGATTAAACAAATTAAAGTTATTGATTAAGAAAAGCTCACAATTTTCTTTATTTCTTGTCGATTTAACGACACATTCTAAGAGTAATACAAAGAAGAACTGACCAATGGCGTCGCTGAGTCAATAAAAACTATTGAATTGAATAATGGATCAACGACGCCCCGTATGCATTAAACTCTCAACTGTCACAGCTATTATTCACTAAACTGTTACAATAGGTGTTGAATTTAAATGAAAAGGAAACGGAAATAAATGACAGTTTCTATTAGACTTATGTTCTTCATCTTTTTCTTCACGTGAGATGCAACAATGGCTTTGAAATATTTTTCTCTTCAATTTAGCCGAATCCAAGCCTCCTTCTCTCTTCCTTTCGACTCTCTATTTATATTAGAAAAACAAGACTCGTCCCATTCTCTTCAAATCTTCGTAATAACTTCTCAAATATTTTCTTTCATTGAGAAAATATTCTCGGCCATGTTCTTTCCTCGATCTGAAATATTTTTCCTTTAAATAAAACTTGGTGATTCTGTTTCACACACGAGAATAGAATATTTGATGTTGCTGCTTTATTCAATCGTGAGAAAATATCACACAAAGTTTAAATCGAATCCGAGAAATATTTTATTTCCTTTCTTTTAGCTTCTAGCCTGTTTTGACGAGATATTTCGAGTTATATGTGATAGTTTCCAATTTGTGTACAATCCTTTATCAAGACAAAAAATATCTTGTCTTAACAACCCAAAATCTTCTATAAATCTGGCAACCAGAATCCTACAGATTGATAAGAGAAGATTCCCGCCAAATTTCCATGTTTGAATTTTAAATGAAAGAGATGTGTGCCTTTATCAGATCCTGAGTGCCTTTATCCAAAGTTAGGGGTTCTTTTAACATTTTTTAGTCAATTTCTTCATGATTATTTATTCTTCCAAAAATACCTACAACACAATAAAATGGCATTATTAATACAAAAATCGAGTAATAGCAATATAAATATAAGCTCAAATAAGACATATAAATGTGTCTATCAGCACACATTTCCAGATGAAGGTTTTCATCCTTGGCAGTATTTTCATACTCCAGATGTTAGACCAGAATTTATTTTCATTCATGTTATTTATTTGGCCTCTTCTGACAAGTTGATGGTAAAGGGACTTAGTGGAGAAACTCTTATTTTTCTCTAGCTTCCAACAAATCTGATCTTCGGAATCACTTTTTATCTTAGTGTCGCTGATTTTCCTTATTGTCTGATCATCAAAGAAAAGATGAAGTTTGTTTAAATCCCAGACCCATGGTTGTTGACTGCAGTCCATTACCTCATATAGCTTAGTCTAGTTTTGATACTGACTTTGTTGATTTTTGACCGTGATATCTTAAGGGCACCATTTATCCTACCATATATCAATTTTACGCTCATTTCTCACTAACCAGACAAAATTATCTCTGGGTTTTTTCCCCCTTAGATTTACTCTTCCACACCCAAGAAGCGGTAGCTGGGCATGCATACTCCTTAGCTAGAAAGTTTTCTCGTGGGAAGTATTTATTCCTAAAGATTTGAGGCCAAAAAGCTTTGGTTCTTTCAGTAATCTCTAGATGACCTTTGCAAGGATTGCTGAATTGAAAGTATGGATGTTCAGGGATCCTTAACCTCCCAAGATTTAAGGTTTGCAAATACATATCCCATCTTTCAAACACACCCCTTTGTTATGGTCTTTATCCTTACTCCAAAAGAAATTTCTTTGCAGGTTGTCCATCTTATTAGAAACAACCACAGGGATCCTAAAGCAATTCATTTGAAAGATAGGGTTTGTGAAAATGGTTTACAAGGTGTAGAAAGGGACTTTTTCTTCCAATTTTTAAGTTTGGATTCAACTAAATCAAGAACATTACTGAAAGAGTTAATCTTATATACATGTGTAAAGAATGGTGAACCGAAGTACTTATCATTAATGGAAATTATTTTAACCCTTAAAGTGATAATCACACCATTTATAACATTTTGGTAAGTGTTATGACTAAATTAAATGCCATACTTCTCGAAATTGGTAAGATGGACAGACTCTATAATAGCATTAAAAAGATTAAGAATACTGGTCCCTTCCTATTTGGTTGCATTGGTGAATACCAAGATGTCATCAGCAAACAACAAGTATGAAATAGAAGTGGCATCAGGGCCAACCTTTTTACCATGTATAAGACTCTAAATCTCAACCTTGGAAAATGCTCTAGATAAGACCTTCATCCAAATTATGAACAAGTAGGGTGATAGACGATCACCCTGCCTAACTCCTCTAGTATGAGAAAATCTTTGGCCATGAACTCCATTTATGAAGACAAAAGTACTAACAATACTAATACAATGGTTGAAAATACCACACCAGATATCATTAAAACCCAATTTTTCCATAATTGAGAAGAGAAAACTCCACTTAGTTCTGTCAAAAACTTTCCACATGTTAAGATTTATTCCCGTGAGGAATTCATTACCTCTCTTGGCTCTCATAGTATGAATCTTCTCATGGGATATCATGATGTTATCAAAAATCTGTTTCCTAGGGATGAAAGCATCCTGATAATGAGAGAAAATTTTATGCAACAAACTTTTTAATCTATTAGCAAGTAATTTGGAAACTACCTTATAAACTATGTTGCATAAACTGGTAGACATGTAGTTAGGAGGACTTTGTAGGAATTCCACTTTAAGGATTAGAGGAATAAAAAGAGTTATTCTCTTTATGCATATGGTCTGCGGTAAAATAAATTGTACCATTTTATGGACATCATCCCCCACTACCTCCCAATTGGTTTAGAAGAAGTAAGGGGTGTATCCATCAAAACCAGGAGCTTTGTCCGGAGACATATATAGAGAATATAACATACCTGACTTCCTATGAGGATGGCATCCCAGTGAGCATAATGTTTTCCTCCTGGTTGATAAAATTTTGGACCATCTCAAGATAGTTAGTTTCAGTAAAGGGGTGAGTAGAGGTGGTAATGGTCTTAAAATGGGTTGTTGTAACCATCTCAACTAGTTGTTTTCTCTCTTCCACCCATTCTCAATTGTTACCTTTTAGGCTATCAATTATATTCATCCTATATTTATTTTGAGTTTTCTTATAGAAGTACCTTGTGTTTTTGTCCCCCAAATTAATGTCATTGTCTCTATTTTTGTCCTTCCAAAATTTCTCTTTTATTTTTAGCCAGTAAGCTAGACCATCTTCAACTTCTTTGATTATGTCACTTTTATTTGGAAGATTATTGATTGAGATGATGCTGGAAAACTGCAACTTTGCTTTTTTTATATTTGATTTGATATCCCTAAAGGTGTACTTATTCCACAGCCTGATTTCCTTCTTTGTGGTTTTGAGTTTATTAGCCAATTTGAAAGCATTGCTTCCTTGAATAGGTTGGTTCCAGATTCTTTGATTAAGCTCTTTGCAGGAGGGTTGTTGAAGCCAAATACCAAGGACTTTGAAAGGTTTGAATTGGTTTGATTGTTGAGTTTTGGTTGAGAATGATTGGAAAATGGTCTAAGCCAAGAGGCATTAAATGGGCTAAGGTAGCTTGAGTATTTTTCTTGCACAAACTGGAGTTTGCTAATCCTCTATCCAATCTAGATTCTGTTAACTCACCATCTTTTCTTCTATTGGACAAAGTTTAGGAATACCCCATATGACTAATGTCTTGTACATCAGCTCTAGCCAGCAGCGTATTGATCTTATCAGCTTCATTCTTGTTGAATCTGCCAGTTCCTTTCTTTTCATAGTTGAAGAGAGTGAGATCTAAATCTCCTATGACTAGCCATTCATCTGTAAAAGAAGTGGCTCTGTCATCTATATAATTCCGAAAATAATATTTGTGAGCCCATGTGTATGTGTGGGTGGGTGGGTCGGTGCGGGGTGATATATTAATGATATGAGGGTTCATCTTGTTGGAGAAATTTCCTGTAACAGCAAGCAAACCAAAACAGAAACTTGAAAGAGATTAATCGTTAGAACAAAACAGCACAGTTCAGACAACACACAAGCACAGAGAGGTGGAGTCGCCTGTTCAACAGATTGCCCTTAACTCAATATTTGTCAGGTACACCTTTAGAAAGATGTTGCTATACCTTTAGAGATGAAAAATTTGAATCCAGGATAAAACCACCTGATACCAATACAGTTAGCAAGACTCGTTGGCCCATTGTGAACTTAACAGTATAAGAAAAAGTATGAAGTAAAACTATTGCACGAATCAAAGCAAGAAGAGGGGAAAAGTCGTCAGGTCAGTGGGTGCGACTGGGGTAAGAAAAAATCTGACTTTGTTTTTTTTTTTCTTTTAAAGAAGAAGAAGACTCTTGATTATCAAACGGTAAAAAGTCAATTAATTGAACAAATTTAATTTGAGATATTTAATTAAAAGATTTTGTTATTTAAACCTGATTTAAATTTATAAATTCAAAACGGAAAAATACTTAATGTTCAAAATTAAAATACGAAACCGTTGGATCTCAGATGGGCACACGCAGGCACACGCAAGGCACACGCCAAGGATCACGCCAATGGTCACACCAAGGGTCACACCAAGGGTCACACCAATGGTCACACCAAGGCTCGCACCAAGGATCGCACCAATGGTCACACCAAGGCTCGCACCAATGGTCACACCAAGGATCGCACCAAGGCTCACGCAAAAGCACATGCAAGCTCCGCAAGCCCGCGGTCCGTGGTGCTTCGGTGCGAAGCACCGCACATGTGTGCATTTGCCCGCTAGTCCATTTCCTAAGTCCATATCCAATCTTCTTTTTCCTTATATAGAACGTTTGTGGTAAAGAGGATAAACTTCCTCCTTGGTTTGCCCAATATGGGACAAACCAAAGGTTTCTCATTTACTAAGAAGTGAAAATGGATGGCTCTATTTTTCCACCCCAAGTTTGGACTAGTGACCCTTGATCCCACTAAGATATATTAAGTAACAAAAATCATTTATAAGTAAGAATCCATTTTTAATTCTAACAATCCCCCACATGAATGAAGAAAGCGATAAATCAGAAAACCGGAAAACGAGAAATACCTCTTAAGCAATAGGTGTCCATAAGGAATTGAACCTCTGCTTAGTGAGAAGTACCGGAACTACTTGATGGTCAGTAAACGCGATGTCTTGAACTGCCATGGTTTGGTGTAATTCATCAATAGCTCCTTACGCGAGATATCTCTCAAGATTGTTGTTAAGTTCACGCCGTTGTGTCCGTTTTGGCCCTCGACATATCCCGTTTCTCAGAATGCTCTAGAGAATCAGCTCAATTCTCATAGGAAGCGACCCACTTCCTCATTCAGATAGGTGAGTTCTATCAAGAGTGTTAATTGCTACACCCCATTTCAATCTTAAATTGAAACTATAGAACTCATTAAGACTTTATTATAAGTCATCCTCACATGCAGTCACACTATCACGTCTACACCATAGGGAAAGGACAGAGAAAATAATTCTCTAATAGTGTTTAATTTTTACCCGCCACAAATTAGTTGTCTCATTCAAAACCTTGATCTTGGGATATCCAGTCAGCAAGGTTGAGTATCCTTCATGGCAAGTTTTAATTTATGATCTTAAGCCCCATCCCCCTCGATGCATTACTAACTATCTCCTTGGACAAGCCTTTCGTCAAAGGATCCACGATATTCTCCTTAGACCTCACAAAGTCAACAGAAATAACGCCAGTTGAGATTAGTTGTTTTAGAGAATTGTGTCTTCTCCTGATATGAATAGATTTTCCGTTATAGTTGCTGTTTTTAGCATTAGCTATTGCAGCTTGACTATCACAATGTATAGATATAGCTGGCACAGGCCTATGCCACAGAGGAATGTCTTCTAAAAAACATCTTAGCCAAGCGGCTTCCTCTCCTGCTTTATCAAACGCAATAAACTCGGATTCCATAGTGGATCGAGCGATACAGGTCTGTTTGGAACTCTTCCAAGACACTGATCCACATCCTAGAGTGAATACGTATCCACTCGGAGACTCAGACTCCTCTGAGTCTGCTATCCAGTTTGCATCACAGTATCCTTCAAGAACAGCAGGGTGTCTTTCATAACTTAAACGGTAGTTTAAAGTGTATTTAAGATACCTCAACACTCTAAAAAGTGCATCCCAATGTTCATGTCCTGGATTACAGGTATACCTACTAAGTCTACTCACAGTATAGGCAATGTCTGGCCTTGTGCAGTTCATTAAATACATCAGACTTCCTATGACTCGTGAATATTCAAGTTGCGAGACTCCATTGCCTTTGTTTTTCTTGAGTTTGCAAGAAGGGTCAAATGGAGTACTTACAGGTTTACTAACAAACTGGTTAAATTTCTTAAGAACTGATTCAACATAATGAGATTGACTAAGACTGAATCCATTAGACTCTTTTCTAATTTTCATCCCTAGGATTACATCAGCAGGACCTAAGTCTTTCATGTCAAAGTTCTTACTCAACATGTTCTTAGTGGAATTAATGATTTCTAAGGTTGTGCCTAGTATAATCATATCATCAACATACAAGCATACAATCACACAGGCATCATTTATAGATTTAGTGTACACACATTTGTCAGCTTCATTTATTTTAAATCCACTAGAGAACATTACATGATCAAATTTTTCATGCCATTGTTTCGGTGCTTGTTTCAAGCCATATAAAGACTTTTTAAGTCTGCACACTTTGTTTTCATAACCCTTCACTACAAAGCCTTCGGGTTGGTCCATATAAATTTCTTCATCTAATTCACCATTTAGGAACGCAGTTTTTACATCCATTTGATGTATTTCTAGATTATGAATTGCAGCGATTGCAATTAGCATCCTAATGGAAGTAATTCTAGTGACAGGTGAATAAGTGTCAAAGAAATCTACACCTTCTATTTGTTTATAGCCCTTAGCTACTAGTATAGCTTTATACTTTTCCACAGTTCCATCTACCTTACGTTTTCTCTTGAAGATCCATTTACAGCTTATGGGTTTGCACCCTGGAGGTAAATCTACTATCTCCCAGGTTTCATTCTGAACAATAGAATCCATCTCACTAATAGTGGATTCTTTCCACCATGGAGCTTCAGAAGAAGTCATGGCCTCTTTATAGGTTTGTGGATCAGTTTCAACTAAACAGGTTATGAAGTCTGGCCCAAAAGATTTTTCTATTCTAAGTCTTTTGCCTCTTATAGGTTCATAAACAGATTCATCTTCTTCTATCGGTAAAATATGGCTAGAAGAAGGGACATCTAGGGGATCATCACATATCATGCGAGATTCAGATTTCAATGAAAACACATTTTCAAAAAATGTACCATCCCTAGATTCCATAATAGTGTTCACACTAATTTCTGAGTTTTCAGAACTCACAACCATAAACCTATAAGAAGTGGTGTGTTCGGGATATCCTATGAAGACACAATCAACCGTTTTTGGTCCTATTTTAGTCATCTTAGGTGGAGGAATTGAGACCTTGGCTAAACACCCCCACACTTTGAGGTATCCATAGGAGGGTTGTTTTCCTTTCCATAATTCATACAGTGATTTGACTGATCCTTTAAGAGGACGGCCTCCCCCCACAAGTTCGCCGGTAGTCCTGAACTGATTAACATGGCATTCATCATCTCCTTAAGGGTTCAGTTTTTCCGTTCAGCCACTCCATTTGATTGTGGTGAATAAGGAGGAGTTACCTCATGAATAATGACATGTTGTGCACAAAAGTCTCCTATAGGGATTACATATTCACCCCCACGGTCAGACCTAATGGTTTTAATAGTGGTGTTCAATTGGTTTTCTACTTCTAATTTATATAATTTAAATGCTTCTAAAGCATCATCTTTCCCTTTAAGTAAGTAAATATGACAGTACCTAGTACAGTCATCTATGAAAGTGACAAACCATTTTTTACCACCTCTAGTTTGGATTGATTTCATATCAACTAAGTCTGAGTGAATTAACTCTAAGGGATTAGAATTTCTGTGGACATTTTTCTTAAAAGGCTTCTTTGCATATTTTGATTCTACACAAACTTCACATTTATGTTCATATTCCAAATTTAATTTTGGAATGCAGCCAGAGTTTGCCAATTTGTTCATTGATTTATAATTTACATGACCAAGTCTACCATGCCATATATTCAATGAGACAACAACATAAGAAGAATCAATTTTATTAACTTCAAAAGAGGTTACAGATAATTTGTATAGGCCTTCAACCTTATAGCCCTTTCCCACAAAGTCCTTTCCCTTAGTGATAATCACTTTCCCAGACTCAAATACAATCTTAAAGCCCTTATCATCTAGCACACCACTTGAAACGATATTCTTGCAGATGTCTGGTACATGTAAAACTTCATTCAATGTGAGGATTTTCCCGGAAGAGAGCTTCAGCGAAACTTTTCCTTTTCCTGCAACCTATGCTGCATATGAATTACCCATATAGAGTTTTTCTCCTTCTCCTACCGTCTGATAGGAGGTGAACATGTCTTTACTGCCGCAGACATGTTTGGTAGCTCCAGAGTCTACCCACCAGTCTCTCACATTGGTAACTAAGTTAACCTCAGACACCGTGCCAGAAAACTCATTATTACTACTTTCAACTAAGTTTACATTTGATTTCTTAAAATTTGCATATTTGCGTTTTCTACATTGAATTGCCATATGGCCAGACATACCACAAACATAACATGCTCCCTTAATTTTACCAATAGCAGATTTTGGTTTTTGAAATGTACCTTTCCTTTGCGGGCCAGGCTTGCGCTTGTTGTGGTCCAGACTTAGATTAGCAAATTTGTGTTCGATGACGTGAGATTTGTTTGACATGTCTCTTGCAGAAGAAACATTCTTGTCCTTTGAACACAGCAATTCTTCAACTTGGATTTTCTTGCCCAATTCTACCATGGAAATTTCACCAGTTTCATGCCTTAGTCTTCTCTTGTATTCAGCCCAGGAATTTGGCAATTTTTCAATAACAGCAGAAACTTGAAATGTTTCATCAATAACCATTCCTTCAGCAATTATTTCATTAATAATTTTTTACAACTCCAGAAACTGATCAACCACTGATTTATCATTCATCATTTTATATTCCAGAAAACGTGCAACCAGGAATTTTTTGCTTCCTGCTGTTTCTGCTTCATATTTGTCTTGTAGTGCAGTCCATAGATTATAAGCATTGAAATTATCCTTAGCAATGTAAAAATCATATAGAGCATCTTCTAGGCAGTTTAAGATATGATTTTTGGCCATATAATTACTTCTCTTCCAACTTTCTAAGTCCTGTAATTTTTCAGGTTCATTCAGGGACTCATCAAAAGGCTTCAGAACCATCTCATCTAGCATGTGGAAACTCAGGAAAAATAACATTTTTGACTGCCATCTTTTGAAGTCCTTTCCAGAAAATTTTTGAGGTCTGTCAACATTAGTCTTCACCATTGTTACAAAAGAAAAAAATTTCAAATATACAATTATTGAGTTAAGAATGTTGGAGAAATTTCCTGTAACAGTAAGCAAACCAAACAGAAACTTGAAAGAGATTAATCGTTAGAACAAAACAGCACAGTTCAGACAACACACAAGCACAGAGAGGTGGAGTCGCCTGATCAACAGACTGCCTTAACTCAATATTTGTCAGGTACACCTTTAGAAAGATGTTGCTATACCTTTAGAGATAACAAATTTGAATCCAGGATAAAACCACTTGATACCAACCCAGTTAGCAAGACTCGTTGGCCCGTTGTGAACTTAACAGTAGAAGAAAAAGTATGAAGTAAACTAGTGCGCAAATCAAAGCAAGAAGAGGGGAAAAGTCGTCAGGTCAGTGGCTGCGACTGGGGTAAGAAAAAATCTGACTTTGTTTTTTTTTTCTTTTAAAGAAGAAGAAGACTCTTGATTATCAAACGGTAAAAAGTCAATTAATTAACAAATTTAATTTGAGATATTTAATTAAAAGATTTTGTTATTTAAACCTGATTTAAATTTATAAATTCAAAACGGTAAAATACTTAATGTTCAAAATTAAAATATGAAACCGTTGGATCTCAGATGGGCACACGCAAGGCACACGCCAATGGTCACACCAAGGCTCGCACCAATGGTCACACCAAGGCTCACACCAAGGCTCGCACCAAGGCTCACGCAAAAGCACAAGCAAGCTCCGCAAGCCCGCGGTCCGTGGTGCTTCGGTGCGAAGCATCGCACATGTGTGCATTTGCCCGCTAGTCCATTTCCTAAGTCCATATCCAATCTTCTTTTTCCTTATATAGAACGTTTGTGGTAAAGAGGATAAACTTCCTCCTTGGTTTGCCCAATATGGGACAAACCAAAGGTTTCTCATTACTAAGAAGTGAAAATGGATGGCTCTATTTTTCCACCCCAAGTTTGGACTAGTGACCCTTGATCCCACTAAGATATATTAAGTAACAAAAATCATTTTTAAGTAAGAATCCATTTTTAATTCTAACACATCTTTTAGTTATGGTGTCGATAACATGGCAGTTTATTAGGTTACTAAAGGAACATCATATTCTAATATTACTCGCCCCTTTCTAAGAAACCACTAAACCACCCGCTAAGCTTATAAAGTCTATGATGAACCAGAAAACATAACATGACTCATATGTGCAAGCAGCCAAACACTGCATTCATTCTTAGTTTCATACATGAACGGAGTATTAGGATCATTTCTAAATACAAGATCTTTCAAATAGTATTAGGTGACCTCATTTATAATACCTTGACAGTTCCAAGCTAAGATTTTTAGATTTCCAACATGATGCATGTAATGATTGTTGTACATATGAAATTTGAAAAGTTGAATCATGCAACTTATTGAAACTATTCATGTTGGCAATCTGGAAAGAAAAAAGTTCAAGACAAGGAATTTAAAGTTTTGAATGATATTGAGGAATTTTAGCATTTACCAGCGACCCAAGAGTTTGAGAACTAATGTGGATGGTTGGAGAAGGACTATTTGCCTCTTCAGTTTGGTCTACCTTTCCGTTGGGATGGAGAATGATAGTATTACCACTCAAGCTTGGATTGTTGGCCTCAAAGGAGGAGTTCGGGTCAAAAATATGATGTGTCTAGATTTCTAACTATCAGCACTGGAGGTGTTGTTTATTTCGAAACAGAAAATTTCCCCATCAATTGTCGTAGTTGTTTCACCCACACTACACCAAATCAACGATTTTGAGACATTTATTTATGTTGTTATGAATTTAAGGGACATATATAAGTGTCTCAAATCGTGCGTCTGGAATATCTGAGATGTATTAAGCGATACTTATAAATGTCTCTTAATTAGTTTAAGAGACATTTAACGACACTTTTTGTGTGACCTATTATTATTTTTCTGTCTATTTAAAGCGACGTATAAATTAATACAAAGACGTTGGTATATTCGTTTCATTTATATGCGACAGATAAATATCTGTCTCAATGTTTTTGCCACGCACACTTTATGTTTTTGCTACATATATATTCGTCTCAAAATTAAATTAGCTTTTAAAAAAGTCCTTATTTTCCCCTAAAATCAAAATTCCCTGCACCTGCACATTTGATTTTTTTGCACCGGAATATGGACACCTAGCCGTTCCATTCTCAATCAAATATGAAAGCATAATTCAATCAATTGCCGCATCACATGTGAATCGATTTATAAAATCATAATCAATCATTCTCACAATCGCAGTTACATATGTAAGATATATAACAGCAAGTATGGCAACATAATTTAGGATCAATGTTTGAGCATATTTTGGTATTCAATAACATGGTAATATCCTACATTTAGTTCAATCAATATCATGGGACTTGGATACATTTTCTACATGAAATTAAGAAAGCAATTACCACTTGTTCAATCAATATCCTATTATGTTTATCCAACTCCCTCTTCTTGATTTCCTTATCATGCCACCTGATGTACGTAAATGGAACATCTCTTAGAGTCAGTTTAAATGCCAAAAAAACAGGACAATATTAAATGCAAAATCAGATAAGCACAGAAGTAAAAAGATGCTTCCTCAATAGTAAGAGGAAATTCACAGCAGCCACACAAGTTTTCTCACCATGCACACAATTTCCAGACATAAGGATGAGATATACCTTTGCTAGAGCATCTTGTTCCAGTCTTTCCATAAGAATAGTTCCAATCTTGCTACACACAGTTAAGTGTTGTTATAATCATTACATTCATTTGCTGCAAGAATGCAAGTGAAAATCATGCATCCTTTATATGAAAATGACCAATGGCAGTATGAGGCTTGTAAATCAGAAGTACAACTACTTGGAAGTTGACATTTGATATTGATGGTGACTCAAATCCTCTGAACTACATACAACAACCTCATCCCACTCTGCAAATGCTTAATTACATATTGCAAATGGAAACTACAATCAGTTCAATCTGCAGATATGGAAAAATGAAACTGCAATACAACACCGCAAAGCAAAATTAATAGAGAATTTAGCTCAAAAATCAAGTTTGAGAAAACAGTTACCTAAAAGGATAAACAATCTGATAATATAAGCTTCTAGTAGTGCATATGGATGAAAGTACAAAAAGAAAGAAGAGAGTTTGTTACCTGTGGCGTTGCTATGCCAGCTTTTTGGACCTTCAATAACTGTTGGTGCGGATACCTCTGTCTGCATCATTGAACCCAATCTGATACAAGTTCTAGTTAGATACAAATCATACAAAAAAGTATCACAGACACAAGAAAGGGATAGAATGGACCTGAAACATACCACTGGTGAGCAGCTGTCCTTTATGTCCACCAACCAGCTGATCCAATAAGTACAGTCGACTTGATTGACTTGACAACATCCAAGAGATTCCTAATTGTTTCATGGTCATGTGCCCATGGCTCCTTGAAATGCTGAAGTGATTCCTTGCGAGACTTCACAATCAATCCCTACAGCAGATTTTAACACGGATTGTTTTAACAGAAAAAACATAAAGAAACTAACAATTGAATAAAAAAGACAACACAGAAAACAATGTTCTGTTTGGTAGTGTTCTATAAAGTGGTTGCTCTTCTAGTACCTTGGAGTCGACAAGCCAAATTTTCTTTCGAGTCTCTTCTATTGGAGCTTTGGTCTAAAAAAAGGATGTATTTACAGAAGTCGTCTCTAGCGATTCGATAATTTCTC
This sequence comes from Papaver californicum, assembly GCA_023531435.1. NCBI lineage: Eukaryota > Viridiplantae > Streptophyta > Magnoliopsida > Ranunculales > Papaveraceae > Papaver > Papaver californicum. Next base: position 1,805,132 of record JAJJMC010019771.1, read on the forward strand.
CCAATGTTTAGTTTTTCATACACACACATATACTGTCAGTCAGTTACTCGCACATAGTTTCTAGGGACAATGGCATAAGTGAGAAAAACTAACAAATAAATGCAGATATCAAAAGCTGCAACTAACAAACAAAAGTGTTGTCAGGTAGCAATGGTGGGAAATAATAGTAGTGAGCAAAGTTATCCATCATATTTTTCTATCTGCTAGTAAAAGTAATTTTAACTTAAACAAATGCAGAAATGAAGAGTTACGAAATAATAACTGTGGGAGCATTATTTTACACTGTTGATCCCAAGGTATATCTGGTAAACTGACTCATATCTAACCAGTTCAACGGAATCATGTTTCAGCCACCAAAATTAGGGGATAACCCCACATAAATGTGCTATTTGCTTAGATTCTTATATTTGACGTGCTTGAAAATATCAAGTGAATGGCTGGCAACAACATGTAACCATTTGAAATGCTTATTTTCAACAAACAACAGAACATAAATTCACTTCACAATGGAATCATGTTTCCTTGTAACAAAGATTTGCAAATGAAAATCAATGGGACCATCCTAAGCATGCTTATTTATTAAACATAATTAACGTGTACTGCCACATTTTGTTGGACAAGGTAAGGTAGGAACTACAAGCTCTCTAAATAATGACGAGCGCAAGATCTCAAGTGCAGTATCATGTCATCAACCTTCTAAGAAAAATTTGTTTAGTGTAGGCAACTAAATATTGATGTACAGTTAAGAAACCATCCCACTTGCCGATCTAAAACAATGAATACAAAGACAAATGTATGAACCGGGACAATTTATGTATCCCAACCATTGATTCAATGCCCACATATGAACTTGCACCTACTGTAGTACCTTGGTAATTGGGAATTTCAAATAGATAACTCAATCAAGAAGTGGAAACAATAACAACCAAGTTCAGTTAACTCAGAATTTAAAAGGAATTTAGATTCCCATCTTCATAATCTAACTACAGAAACAATCAAGCTAGATTTTCAGACTAAGAGATTCATTTCAATACCACTACAGAACTGAGATTTGAGTAAATTCTTATTATCTACAAAAGCATTTCAAATAAAGAGAAAGAAGGTCAGCCCTTTTTAAATTACTCTAATACTACTCATGAATATCGCACTATGGATCATATAACAACATCCTGCAAGAAATATACCTGAAACAGTTGATTGATGTTATCAGCTGTCTTGGAAGATGTCTCAATGAAGAACATTCCATTCTTCTCAGCATACTCGAGCGCATTCTTGATTAAACAACCCAAAACAAAAATGTCAGTCAAATCTGATATTGTATCTAATATGCACCATGGGTATTATTTTACGAAAAAACTGATTAGACATTTGATGCAAGTAAGGAAAACAATTAGGACAGCTCCAGAGGCAAATCAGTTTATGTATAAAGTTACACTAATGAAAATAAGATAGTATATAGAGATCAAGGTTGAGAGCTTACAGCAAGGAGTAATGAGCTTAAGAGTCCTGAAGCAAATATCGGAAAGAGCTTAAGTGTCCTGAAGCAAAAACACCCAACTTCCAATAAATGTAAGATCAAACAACCAAAATGTAGAAGCAAGCATTAGGTATCAAAATCAGCTGCATTAGGTATCAAAATCAGTTAGATCTACAACCTGTACTATTTCAAAATCAATAGTAATACCAGGTAAAGTACTCAAACCCTTAAGAGATATAATCAAAACTAAAACCTTACTTCATAAAATTGAAATCAGACACATACCCATGCTTTAAAACACAATGAATCAACTGACAAACACAACTTGCAAAAGAATATAGAAAAAAATATCATACAAATAAGCTCAAATCAATATTCAAAACCAAAACCAAGTAATAGAATTTGTACTTCAATCTTCTAGAAATCTTTGGTTTTGAATCTTGATTTGAGCGTATTTGTACTTCAATCTTAGAGAAATTGTCCGTCCATTTTCTTCTGCAATTTTCAAAGACATGATTAAAAAAAAATAAAAAATCTAGGGTTTGCAAAATCAAAGAGACTTCTGATTTCTTTAAAAGGAGTTTTACATACCTGTGATTAGATATCTTCTATGATTATTTCTTCAATCTTCTATGATTCGTACTTCAATCTTCTTCTGAGAGTTTCAAGGACAAGATTATAAATCATATTTCTATGGTTTACAAAAACCCAATCTTAGATGAGATTAGATTTCAACATCAAATCTTCTCTGAGCTTGTGAAGGGAAGAGACGCGCGGCTAGTTTCTTCTCTGAGCTTGTAAAGAAAAAGAAAAGAAAACCATTGAAAAGAAACAACTAAAGTAAAGGAGACATGTAATAAGGTGTATATGGAAATTAATTTGAACATTGAATTTGTCCGAAAAAACCCTGAAATAAAAGGGGGAGAATAAATTTTAGACTTCTGCTATTTTCAATCCACCATTATTATTAATATAATCCAATAAAAAATTAAATAAAATTTTATTATATTTTAAAAACCAAATTAAAATAAAATTTATTAATCCAATCCAAATGGCAAGAACTAAGTCAAGTGAGAAATCTGATACAGAAGACCAAGAAAAAAAGTATTTAAAGATCTTTCAGCCAAGTATAGATTTAGTTACAACAAGTAGAAGGCAAGTATCATTTCTAAAAAGGGTATTTGAATCTCAATGGCTTCATCATCCTCCATCTATTATCCAATCCATTAAAAGGTATATCCTCTGTTTGTTTCTCATTTTCATTCGAACAATCACTTAAATTTTGTTTAAAATATTTGATTCATTTTCAGGTATGATGATGCCATTAATTTCCGATCTTTCAATCAATTCGAAAACATCACTAATGATTCTTCCTCCTCTTGATATCCAATGGGTTTGGTTTTGTCACAAACTTAACCCACTAACTTACATAGTATATTGTCAATCAAAATTCTCAAGGTTGATAGAGAATTTTTTAATCTTTAACGATGAAAACGAAGAGTATGCATCAAACAGATATAGAGATATTTGGAGTTGTAAATACCCGCATAATCCGTTCGATATCATCGAAATGAGTACTACTTCAGAAGAATCAAAAACAGTTGATAAAAGTATACTTGATGAAGTCATAAACAGAGGTTTTAGTATACGAAATTTTCCAAGCCTTATATGATTGAACTTGTTTACTTAATCGCAACGAGAAAACGATTCGTAAGATTTCTTTATGTGTTGCATAAATTCAAAGAGGAGTGTTCTAAATTAGTACCCGCTCTAGATATTTAATTAATGTGGTTAACTCATCATATAGATTATATGCTGAATTTTGTTATTATGATGATTGAAACAGAGTTATCCAATGGTATATGCAAGAAATATTGAATGTAATGTTGGAAAGAGGTTACACTATTTTTATGGTGGAGAAAATAAAAGGGATTGAATGTGGTGAAAGGGATTGAATATAGTGTTGCTGTGTTGGAGAAGATGAAGAAAAAACTAAATCCAATCCATAGGATTGTACTAATAAAAATGTTAAAAAAATTGGATTGGTTTAACTATATGGATTGATTAATAAAAATAGTGGATTGTCAATAACAAGAGTCTAAATTTTATTCGAGTCCAATTCAAAGGAAATGTTGTGAGACAAAATTTGGGGGGAAATCTTGGGAGAAATGTTGTGTAAAATAATTAGAGAAATGGAAAAAAGAGGGAATTGTATGAAGGAAATTTGGTTGTTTTGGGAATAAAATTAAACTGAAAAAAAAAAGAAAAAGAAAGATAGAAAAAGAAAAGAAAAAGAAATTAGATCTAAATACCTAATAATTCAAACAAAGTCATGAGAAATAAAAAATTTATAAATATATTATTATTTAAGATTCAGAAAACTATAATTAAAACAACTGATATTTTCAATTCAAAACATTTATATATATATAGGGAACTAACAGAAATATTTATATATATTTCAAACCTAAAAAATAATATGTCTCAAATAAAACCAAATAGTGTAGTGCCACTATTATGTTTATATTTTTCCACTTGTTTTTTTTTTTTGTGGGTTTCTCTCGTAGTGTCATTAGTTGATTTTTTTTTGGTAAAATTTGGTTTTGTTCCATGATCCTTAATGATTTTTACAATAAGAGATGCAAATCCGTAGACAAAGATGTATAGTCTCATAAAGCGTGTAATTCCAATGTTTAATTTAAGAAAAAATAAGTATGAACTAGGAACAGCTTGTGGCCAATTATTCTTGATCTATGAAGAACATTAATACGGAGTCGGCATACGTTCTTCATTTTTATGGCCGATTGATAAAAAAAAGGACTCAAAGATAACAGTTTTTTGTATAAAAATACGTCCATAATCGGTAGATAAGGTTCCCCACATGTGACGATTGTTAAAAACTCAAATTCAAGAGTTTTTTTGTAAGAAAAAATTTTCCAGAATCGGTTGATATAAATGCAATTATCAAACGATTGTAAATCTGGCATTTTCTCCGACTGTTTTACTCATAACTTGTTCGTCCGATATCGAAACAACCTCATTCTTTTTGCGTTGAACTCATATTTTTATTATCTACAAGATATAGATAAGAATTCATATATTTGGACAAATTTCATTTGTTCTTGGATCCATCTTTGCATATAGTACTTTACTTTCTTTGATCCAAGACCAAATATATTACTACATGCATAGATGGATCCAAAACCAAATGAAACTTGTCCATATCCAGGAATTCTTAGCTTATTTTGCAGAGAATGAAAAGATGAGGTCAACGCAAAAAAATGAGGTCCTTCCGACGGTGGACGAAGAAGTTATAAGCAAAACAGTCGAAGAAAATGTCAAGTTTATCATCGAATGATAAGTGCATTTATATCAGCCGATTCTGGAAAAAAAATTACAGGATAATTCTTGAATTTGATTTTTTTACAGACGGCACACATATGGAACCTTATCCACCGATTATGGACGTATATTTATGCAAAAAATTATTGTTTTTGAGTTTTATCAATCAGCACCTTTGGAGGATTGTATCCGCCGAATGCGATCAATCGGACATAAAAATAAAGAACATGCGCCGATTCCGGAATGATGTTCTTCATGAATCAAGAACAATTGGCCATATAAAAGAAGAACATATGTCGATTGTTGGTTGATGTTCTTCATAGATTAAGAAAATCAAGAACAATCGGGTTATCGTGTAAGTGCCATATCGGCCGATTATTTTTTAACCCAAAAAAATTTCAACATTCTCATGTTTTGATGATCAATCAATATTTATTGATTTCACATCTAACACGATTATTTAACTACTAATTAAATTAATTAACATTAATTAATTAGAAATGAATTAACCTTTGATAAAAATTGTAGATAAAAGGTTTCTAAAATTAGTTAAAAATGATTATACTTTAACTTATTAGATAGACCTTAAATTAGGTAGGTTATGTAAATCATCTTAGATTCGACATTTTTATGAAAATAAAAGCAAAAATGTACTATTACTTCTACAAGTTAACAAGACGACGAAGATCTGGAATTACTTCTACAAGTTAACAAGACGGCGAAGATGCTGGAATAGGCTTCACAACAGGTATAAAAGACACACCACATATAAATAATACGAAAACACTAAATACTCGTATTAGATGCTAGTGGTAATAAGTAGGAACGGGCGAAAGAAACATTGCAGAAGAAAATCCTTTGAGTTTTATTTTTCATCTTGCTCAGATCTAGTCTTTGGGCTAAATCCGAGCAAGTTTTTTTAGTTTTTATGAATAATAGTAGTTTAATTTATGTTTTTAAGTTTTATTTTTGTTGTTTTTGGTGTCGATTGACACATTTCTTCGTTATTTTGGCGATTTTTTCTTCGTCTTTACGACGATTTTCTCTTCGTTTTAATAACTATTTCTTCAAATCTTCATGGTGTTTCTTGTTGGGAAATAAAAAAAATGTATGTTACTAAAATTAATGTTTTACTACTTAAATTAAT
>JAJJMC010019771.1:1836234-1868680 GCA_023531435.1 Papaver californicum
AAAAAGCTTACAATTATCTATGGAGATGACAAGACAAAGCATGTAAAAGAAAAAGGTAAGATAACAATTCTGGGTTGAGTAGACAATACAAGGCACAAATAAACGACAAATGAAAGCTAAGACAAGAGCTAAAAACAAAAACTGACATGAAAACAGGTAGAGATAATAAATGTCGGTTGAGTAGACAATACAAGGCAGAAATAAAGGACAAAAGAAAATGTCTAGTGGAATGACAAAACAATAAAAAAGAAAGACTATCCATTGTTATTTTGGTTACCACGAGTCGAGCGAGGTGCCATAAACGGATGCCTTGTTGACGAAGATCCCGGAACCATGGTATTCCACATTTGTGGTGGCAAAGTTTGAGGAAAACTGCCAAACCCAAGATGTGGCTATTGAGAACGAGCATGGGCCAGCTGTAGCTGCAAAATGTTGTTTTGATTATTTGATTCCCGTAACTCTTCTTCTTTTGCCACAATATAGTCAATCCTCTCTCTCGTTTGCTCCAAATGAAACTTACGGAACTCTTGCGCAAAGTCAGCATAATCTTGCGCAAGAGTATAAGCTTCGCCCTGTTATAGAAAATAATTAATTAGGTTCTCACCAATTTTTAAAAACTATGGAAAAATAATATTTGAAGTATCCTTACGTATGACCAATGTTCTTGAGGAGGGATGGTTGCACGTTCAACGGGTCCTTGAATGGTTTCTCTAATAAGGTCACCTGAATAGCCGTATGTTTCCACCTCCCAATCGACTTTGGTGCAATATTTATGGCAGTTAGTAACATGTGTTGCCAGTACTCCAAATACAAATCATACGTAACTAAATGGACGTATTCAGTTATAGGGACCACATTGTTTTCCCTCAACTCCATAGCTTCGTCATCGTTGATGTTGCTAATACGGGCTGGGGGGTTTCTCGGAACTCCCCAATCACAATTTTTTTGGTGCCAACACCGTTCTCCAAGGTACACGTTATGTTGTGCAAAGTAAATAACTATCAACCCATAAACCAGTTCCCGGTGCAAAAATCCAGGAAATTAAAAAAAAATTATCAACTCACAGTGCCAATCCAGGTAAATATAACGCGTTTATTTGAGAGCTCCAAAGCTTTCTGGAAAATCTCAGACTCAAGTAATGAGACGGCGAAAGCCCACGGGTGCCATGTCACACCGTCTGTGGTCAACTCATTAAGAAGAGTCCTTGAACGAACTATATCAATACTCTTCCTTCTTGTACTCTTCCACCGCGAACATCTAGGCCACACTGATTCAGTCTCAGGACTTGGGTTCTTTGGTCGACATATGGCCAGATATTCGTACCCCCAAAACTTAAATTTGAAGAAAATAAACAAAATTAATATGTTACCAACAAATAGACATTTAAAGGAAAAAAAATATAACTAATGAATTTACCTCCAATATTTGACACGGTCCGGAAAGTGACTTCTGCCCCCTCTCCGCTGTGGCTAGTACGGAATACAATTTGGAAAAAACAGCACTACCCCAGTCATATGTGCCAACTGCATTTAGATCCTCTAATGCAGCTAACCATCCAACATCGATATAGTTCTTAGCATTGGAAAAAAGGAAATGTCCCAAAAAAAAACATCCAGAAGGCTCTCGCCACTCTCTCAGCAATTATGTTATCATCGTTCGCCGCAACCAACGTTGCCGGTTCAAAGTATGTGGTCAAAAATGCCACTGTAATGGCATCTGAAATCCACTGCACAGGGATATGTTCTCTTCTACACACTTCGCTGTCTTTTAGTTATGGGAAAATATGGGCCCGCACATATTCAAAATTATACTTATCCGGGTCATACGGGACCACTTCACCAAGACCAATACTTATTCCGGTCAACATGACCCAGTCAAGAGGTGTGAACCCCATCTTACCAAAGGAGAATTGAAAAGTGTTCGTCGTGTTCCAAAAACGCTCAACGATGTAGTCAATCAATGCATGGGACGAATCAACTACATCCATTGTCAATAAACGGTCCCATCCTTCCCTTTCAATAATATATTTAACCCTAGGGTTGTGTTTAGTTATACCTGCATAAGTTTGGATGACCGATTTGAGAGACCCACAATGCAAATACATGAACTTTGAGTCTGTTGAGTACGTGATATTTCTGGAAGCGTGACCTTTCACCATCTTCCAAGAGACTATAGTTCACCAATCCCGGAACATCGATCGTTTCTTCAGCAGGAGGGTGTACTTGTGCATCCTCAACAGTTTTGGCTTTCTTGTTCTTTTTTTTTTCCACCAACGAATCTGGAGGTGACATTCCTCAACTTCTATACAAACGGTACATACAAGTTACAAAATCAAGAGTAATCAACACAATGGACAAAATATAAAACTCCACATTTACCCATAAATCAACAAGAATACAAATTTCATCATTAACAAATATAATGTACAAACATTCTTAAATCATCCAAGATACACCAATTCATGATTCACATAATAACTCACTACTAATCAAATCATGAACATTGCAATAAATAAATAAAATTCTCAAATTTTATGAATTTTCCATAAACATTCACAATTCCCAAATGTCATAAACAATCAAGTGGAATCAATCAATCTAAAACTTAAAATTAACCACACAAACAACTCTAATTAACCAACAACTTAATCAATTGTAAATTTAAATTCCAAATTTCCATCAAAATTTTTTACCCAAATTACAACATCCAAACCCTAGATATATCCAAACCCTAAAATTACAATTTCTTATTAAAACCCTAGAATTATAATGAAATGTTTAATCTTCGAACATATAAAAATAAAATTTAATTAACATAACATAAAAACAAATCATAATATAAACATAAAATCAATAGAAATTTATATAAGAGATTGAGTTTGTTACCTTGTTTTTTGTTTGAAATAAACCGTGAAATGCTACAAGATTTTGAACCCAACAAATTTTGAAAAGCTTATTACAAGATTGAAGTGGAGGGAAACAAACTAGGGCTTGGTAGAGTTGCGCCTGATTTGGTGCCGTCGATTGCGTCTGGATGTTTACAGGAGAAATGAGAGAATGGAGTGCGTCTGGATAGAAGAAGAGAAGAAAAAGAACATATGCTTCTCCGCCCAAACTAGACGCTCTGCTGGGTCACCGTTTTGATACACGGGCACTGTTCTTGACTTCCGCCTGGTTGCCCGGCGTTCATCCAAGAAAACGTTGAATCTTCTAGCGTCGTTGTGGGAGGCCGTTTCTCAATTTGGCGTTTGTCTGGGACAGCGCCTGTAACCAAACGTTTATACAAGGCAACGCTCAATTTCCTAGTGTTTCTATATCACAAAGTTTGGATAACAAACGCTACTTGGGGATGACGCTTAAACAGGCGTTTGGCTAAGGTTGTGTATGATTCTGCAGCATTCCAACAACAGTGCGTCTGGTTCCAGGCGTTTCTTTATTGTAGCGCCTATTTTCAAGCGCTAACCAAGTCTACGCCCAACACCAAGCGTTACACCATTCAAACGTCCGTTCCATCTTACGTTGATCTAGAATTACGCCCAATAACAAGCGTCTGGTTAGAAAAGCGTATGAGCATATTATGGTCGGGGACCGTAGCGTTGCTGGCGGATCAAAGACCAAACAAATTTGCTCAATGGTCTTTGGTATACTCGTGTTGCTGTGGTTGCCCTTAGAAGAACAAAACATTAAACATGTATCTCCAAGATAGAAAGAATTTCCCAATACTTAATAAGCAAAGTCAGTGACACAAAAAAACACCAAAAAAAGGCAAAAAAAACAACAACTTTACAATCCATGGTTTTTATCTTTACAACAAACTGCAAACATTTCCTTTCTCTATCTCATTTATGAAAATATTGAATTCTTTGAATCAGTCTCCACTAAACCTCACAATTATTTTCTTTAATGGTAAAGCAAAAATTAAGTTTTTTTTTTCTTTTGAATTTTTGGTAGAATAAAAAAAGGGTAAAGATGTTTATCTGTCTTCATGGAAAAATGTTAGTAAATACAAGGTTCTTGGAGGCATGGGTTTTAGAGACTTAGCTTGTTTCAATCAAGCTTGTCTAGCTAAAACAACTTGGAGGTTGCGCAATGCCTCACAACAACTATGGGGTAAATCTCTAAAACGTGCATACTTCAAAACAACTAATGCTCTTCATGTTAAAAACAAAAAGAGTGGTACCTGGGCATGGAAAAGTATTCACAAGGGTCTAGATTTTGTCAAGGATTATAACTTTTGGATTGTGGGAAGAGGCAATTATGTTCTTACTTGGAAAGATAAATGGATACAAGGTCTTCAAACACCACAAGTTCCAAGAAATACTTTGGTTGATACTCAAGCTTACATCACTGTTGAAAGTTTGATTGATCAGGATACAAAAATGTGGAAAGTATTATTCGTGCAACAACTTTTCTCATATGAAGATGCAAAAAAGATTTTACAAATGAAGATTATCTCTACAGCTGAGGACAGACTTGTTTGGACTCTGACAAGAAATGGGTCATTCACTGTTAAATCAACTTATAATAAGCTTGTGGAGATTAAGCAAAACAATGAGAAGTAGATGTGAACACAACTAAATTCTGGAAAGCTTTGTGGGAGATAGATACTCTACCCAGTATAAAACAATTTATTTGGAAGTGTGTCAATGACATTATTCCTTTAAGTGAAATAATGTCAAGAGTCATGCAATATGGGGGAGAAGTCTGCAAAGTTTGTAAACAAGGAGTGAAAACCACCAAACATATTTTATGGGATTGTGCTCTAGCTAGAGTAGTATGGACATCTGTTCCAGGAGCAAGAAGAAGCATGGAGTCTACAGATACTTCTGTCAAAGAATGGATTACTAGTTGTTTTATAAATAACTTCAACAACTTGAGGATGATTGGACAATCAAGATGGCAAACACAACTTGGGAGATATGGAAAGCAAGATGCAAGTGTACATTTGAGGATGTTAAACCAAACCCAATTGCAATTATTAGGAGCATACAAAACCTTAACTCCATGACTGGCAACAAAATAAGAAAAGAATCACCTGCACTTCTACCTCTACATTGAATCAGAATTTCCAAGTTGCTTGGGAACCACCAACAGAGCCATATTATTCAATATGTTGTGATGCATCTTACAAAAAAATTATTACTCATAATTCTGGACTTGGACTGATCATTAGGAATTTTACAGGTGAATATATGCAGGCAAAATGCATATATGAAAATGGATACCTGAGTGCGGAGCAGGCAAAATGTGAGGGATTGTTGAAAGCTATGCAGTGGGTGGAAGATCTTCAGTTTCAATATGTTGTATTTGAACTGGATGTAAAGTTGGTAGTTGATGCAGTCAATGGAGGTTACTTACTTGTTTGTTGGGAGAATCAATCTACTATTTTAGAAATTAAAACCAAATTGCAGGTGCATCCACAATGGAAATGCAAATTTATTAAAAGGCTTTGTAATAAGCCAGCTGATAGATTATCTAGGCATGCTAGAACATTATGTGTTTCTAAAACTTAGGTATGTTGCCCACCAGTTTTTATCTCTGATTTAATCTTGACATTCAATAGTCGGTTTATGATCCCACTTTAATTTAAAAAAAATTATAATTCTTTTTTTAAATTTTTCCCGTTTTTTATTGTGATGCCTGGTTTTATTTTAAATTTGTTAAGTGGGCTTTTTGTTTTTAGCTAAATCTGTTTTCAAGATGTAAACCGGAGAATAATTCTCGAACAAAAAAAGAAAGATGGGTGGAAAATTGTTTTCAAAAAATGAGCACTATGTTGTCCTTGTCATGTATCACGCTCACATACGTTTTTGTTTGTTTTTTCTTAATATTTGACCAAAATGGAGTTGCAAATGATAAAAAAAGAATCAAGATTCAAGCTACTTTTTTACTTAAGTAAAAAGGATAAATATATTCAAGCCATTTGATTATTGGTGGGAAACAATATCCCAACTTAACCCAAAGTTGTCTCTCTCCATGGACCACAAAAGTTGAGACCAAGTTCTATACACATTGTCAAATTGGTTGATTTATCTAATCAGATGGCAGGACAAACTAACCGTGTCACTATAGAAAATATAATAAGCGATAAAGAGTATGTTGAGCAACGAAGTCTTAACCCAATTTGATTTTTCGGGACTTATATTTAAAGTTACTATTAGTGAGATATGTGACGGTCATAAAAAAATAGAGAATAATAAAAGCATCTCCGACAGAAGTTGATAATTTTATTTTCTCATGATACATAAGATTTTAGACCCTCATTTGAATTAAATTTATCTCCAACAGTAGGTCCTATAAAATAGGAGGTCTGCCAAAATAAATACAAAGGTATTAGAGAAAGTCTTATCGAAACCTTCAAAATGATCTCCATGTCATTTTTTTTAACTATTTTCATAATTATTATTTCTAAATAATTTTTTATAAACCAATAGAAAAAAGGAAGTCACCTTTATTCTCTATCCATAAATCAAATCATAAAAATAAGACCACAAACCATTGGAGATGCTTCATGAGAAAAACATTCTTATTTTTGCCATATATAAAACCCCACGAATAAGAATCTAAATAAGACCTTCACATAGGATTTTTAGCATCCACTATTAGAGATGCTCTAAAAATCAAAGTGATCTTCATTTGGATGTTAACCAAGTCAAATTTATAGTCGAAAAAAAAAAATTCAAAGTAAGAAAAATAAAAACAATTTTTCTTTAGGAATTAACCGTAGTACTATATATGTTAACAAATTTTTATATTTCAAACAAATAATAAATAAAATTCATTGTGAATGTTGTAAACAAATAACGATCCACTACTTTTTAAATCAATGTGAAAACTTGTATAATTCCTAACATTTACACAATTTTTCTATTTTTCAGTCAATATAGATACAAACAGATATAAATTTATATTTATACATATTGAATGATACAAAACACTGATACCTTGAAAATACAATTAAATTTAAGATACGGCAAACCATGCTACAACGGCAGCATATACATTGTATTGCTAGACATTCTCCGTTTGTTGTCCATAGAAATAATCATTTTGTCAAGATTTTATTTTTGGGCAAGCCATTTTGACGAGGGATTTGGTCCCTTTTACGCGTGGAAAACACTTTCGGAAGGGTGTCGTCGTCGCCCCATTAGGAAAATCACACTTGTTAACAGCCAGGAAATAGCTCAATAGTTGAATTCAAAAACGATTGCTTAAAAATACTAAAACTGGTGTAGGGCCAAATTTTGAGTAGATTGGATTGAGCTGGCTTGTCCGATATTAACCGGTAAGCGCCGGTTTCGCCCTATTGTCTTCACTTCTTTTCGGTTCTGTCAGTCCCGGCTACAACTCCTCTCACTTTCTCTCCCTCTCTTTAGATTTACAGCTTCACTGTTCAAACACATAGTAAGTCAAAGAAATCAACACAGTGAGAGAATGAGAAAGTGAGAGAGAAATACTCTAGGGTTTCTGTACTGATCATTCACTCAATTACTTGGGAGTATTTTTAATTTGAAGATGCATTTTGGGTTTTTGGTTTCATTTCCATTGATATCATAGAAGAAGAATGGAGATTCAGATAAATATAATAGTTTCAATACTTTTACTATTTCAGTGTACTACTATAATTTCAGGGCAGCAACCAAAAGTTAGATTAAGCTCAAGAACAGAAAGACTAGCATTATTTGAACTAAGATCAACATTAGGGTTAAGAAGTAAAGATTGGCCAAGAAAATCAGACCCATGTTCAGGTTGGAGTGGTATTAAATGTAAAAATGATGGTAGAGTGATTGAGATTAACATATCTGGATTAAGAAGGACTAGATTAGGTCGTCTTAATCCACAGTTCTCCGTTGATTCTCTTGGAAATTTTACTCATTTAACTACATTTAATGCTTCTGGTTTCTCACTTCCTGGTTCAATTCCAAACGTATTCGGTGAAACACTAAGGTCACTAGAAATTCTTGATCTTCGTTATTCTTCTGTTATTAATCCAATTCCATCTTTGCTTGGTAATTTGAGTAATCTAAATCAGCTTTATTTATCAGGGAATGGAATTACTGGTATAATTCCTGAACCATTAGGTCAATTGTCGAAATTGTCTGTGCTTGATTTGTCTCAAAATTTGATTACTGGATCTATTCCAGCCTCATTCGGTTCATTGACTAATCTTACTAGCCTTGATCTTTCTTCGAATTTTTTAGCCGGTCCTATTCCTCCTTCCCTAGGAACTCTGAAAATCTTACAATTTTTGAAGCTTTCAAATAATAGTTTATCAGCTTCAATTCCTGCTCAACTTGGTGATCTTTCTAGTTTGGTCGAACTTGATCTTACAACAAATTCTTTGTCCGGGTCTTTACCCATGGACCTTAAAGGGTTGAGAAATCTGAAGAAAATGATGGTTGGGGATAATATTCTAGATGGGACGTTGCCTGGAAACCTGTTTACTAGTCTGAATAAATTGCAGTTTGTGGTTCTCACTCACAATAATTTGTCTGGCCCTCTTCCTGATTTATTGTGGTCAATGCCTGAATTGTGTTTTCTTGATGTCTCCTACAACAACTTAACCGGCATTCTTCCAAGTCCAAGATTGAGCGACAATGCCAGTCCCAGGGTCTGGAACCTCTCAAACAATCAGTTCTATGGAAATTTGGATTCCAGTTTTGCGAGCATCAGTTTTATTGATCTGTCTGGTAATTATTTCGAAGGTAAGGTAGCTGATGAAGCCCTCCTGATGAATTCTTCTCTCGCTAGTAATTGTCTTCAAAATGTATCAAGTCAGAAACGCCTAGAAGATTGTACAGTCTTTTATACAGCTAAAGGTCTGCTTTTTGATAACTTTGGGTTGCCAAATGCAACTCAACCACCTAAAGCTTCACCTTCGAGGAAGAAAAGCAGAAAGTGGATATTCATATTGGTGGGAGTTTTAGGTGGTCTTTGTATTATTGCACTTCTGGTGTTGGTGCTTGTGTTGTGTTTGCGTAAGCGTGAAAGGGGTGTTGCTGATCAAACGACAAGGTCCACTATGAACACTCCCCCTGTTGGAGGCACTTCAGGCCCTTCTGGGGGATCTAAGGATTTCTCAGAAGTGGGAGAAGTGTTTACATATGAGCAGCTAGTCCGTGCCACGGGGGATTTTAGTGAATCAAACCTTATCAAGCACGGTCACTCTGGAGACCTCTTTCGAGGTGTTTTGGAAGGTGGGACTATTGTGGTCATCAAGAGAGTTGATATCCACACGATGAAGAAGGAATCATACATGGTGGAGCTGGAGTTGTTTGGTAGGGTTTCTCATACCAGATTGGTCCCATTCTTTGGCCATTGTTTGGGGCACGACAATGAGAAGTTCCTAGTGTACAGATATATGCCGAATGGGGACTTGTCGACGTCTTTGTACAGGAAAACAAGGGAGGATGATGAAAGTTTGCAGACTCTGGATTGGATAACAAGACTTAAAGTGGCAATAGGAGCTGCAGAAGGTCTTTCTTATCTGCATCATGAGTGTAATCCTCCTCTCGTTCACAGGTATCTGACCACTTGCTTTTACTAGCTTCCCATTTTTTTCCCGAAAAAGTTGGACATCCTAGTGCCATGAACTTAAGATTAGTTTGTTAAGGAAGTTTCAGCTATCTCGTTAGAGTCTAATGTCATTTTCTTATTCTGTAAGCTTACCAATGGATGGTAGCTGTCTACATGTTTCAGGAACTCTTTAATCAATTTTTTTTTGTCTTAAACATTTTTTTTTGTTTTGATGGTTGAAGAGATGTTCAAGCAAGTAGTATACTTCTAGATGATAAATTTGAAGTGCGGCTTGGAAGCTTGAGCGAGATATGCTCTCAAGAAGGGGATACTCACCAAAGCGTTATCACCAGGTTGCTGAGATTGCCACAGTAAGTGCATCTACTAACATTGACACTGACGTGCTAAGTCATACTGTTTCTTCTCTTTGATCTGTGCATCATACTCCGTCCTTTATCTGTTTTCACTGTTAGGAGTTTTTGACACATAGGACGCTCCTAGTCAAAGTGTTGTTTAGAGAGATAAAAATTCATGGTTTCTATAATACAACAAGATCAATATTCCTTTTGACTGTATGAGTATACTAGATATTTGTTGCTCTGATGGTTCCATTTTGCTTACATGTGTATCGTCTTTCTTCTAATGACAAGTTCTTATGATTTGCAGGAGCTCCGAACAAGGCTCTTCTGGTAAGTCCAACTTTCCTTAATATTGAAATAATTTTAAAGATAGTCATTTATCATTTATTTACTTACTAACTTGGTAAAGAAAGATGGCTTATTGGCATGGTCATGGACCTGAGCTATATCAATTTCATTTTATGCAGACACCTTGAACTGCACATTAACTACTGAAAACTGTTCCCACTTGGACTATTTTTTCTTTCCTTTATATTCTTTGAAATCTTTCAGGCTCGTCTGCAGCAATTTGTGCGTATGATGTTTACTGCTTCGGGAAAGTATTACTTGAGTTAGTAACAGGAAAGTTGGGAATTAGTTCGTCCAATGATGCTACAACAAATGAGTGGTTAGAACATACATTACCGTACGTTAGTATATATGAAAAGGAGCTAGTAACAAAGATTTTGGACTCTTCTCTCATGGTTGATGATGACCACTTGGAGGAAGTCTGGGCTATGGCTATTGTTGCGAAATCCTGCTTAAACCCTAAACCATCAAAACGGCCTCTAATGAGATATGTCTTAAAAGCGCTGGAGAATCCTTTAAAAGTGGTAAGAGAAGAAAACACCGGCTCAGCGAGACTAAGAACAAATTCATCTAGAGGATCTTGGAATGCATCTGTTTTTGGCAGTTGGCGTCACAGCTCATCTGATATAACAAGTGCTCCTGGTCAAACCACCACCAGGGAGGGAATCGGTGGCAGCTTAAAACACTTGAGTAAAATAGGTTCTCAGGGTAGTGGTGGAGGTGACCTCTCAACGTCCAACAAAAAGCCGTCCAGTGACATCTTTCCAGAACCTTCCGATCTGCCAGACATCGAGAGGCCAAGAGCAGACTAATACACAAAATGTGGAATTTACAATTCTTTATGAATAATACAGGTAGGTTCCATACGATAGCCCTGCTCATGGATGTCGCCAAGAGTGATTATTGTGTTGACAGTTGTGAAGTCAGATTTGTTCGGTATGTGATAAGCTACACGGCACATGTGTTGGAAACACCGTTTTTTGGGTGGTTGGAGAGGTGTAAACATGGGAAAGAGTAAAAATCTTAACGGAGCAATTTTTTTATTTTGGGGTCGTACTTGTTTGGAAGTGTTCAAAACAGATGTGAATAGTCATTGAGAGAATGATCCGAAGTTGTACTGCCAAGAGGAGGACAACGTCTTTGTTTTGGTCCAAAATTTGGGTGAAGTTTCTATCTGTAATTGACCATTTTTATTCATCAAATTTTTTATTTTTCGCAATCTGGAATGTAAATTTTAACAGCTGTTATCATTTTTCTCTCTTTTTCATCAATATCAAATGTTATTCATCTTTTCTTTTCTACTTTTTGGTTAACCGTTAACCCCCAGCCACCAGTTTTTTATGTCTGACCTCTATGCTTGTTTAACATCATGTGTTTTTTTTTTAATCTGACTTGGTTGGATCCGACTGAAATCACGTATTTCCTCGGTTTCAAAATATTACATTCGTTTCAGGAAAAGAGTTACTATCTTTTTTAATTTTAACCTATTTGTTTTTTATTTTATTTTCGTCAGTTTTAAAATTGTATCCAACTTCTATTTATAGTCGTATTATCTAAAATATATCTTAGATCTTTTATACTCATAAACTTATTTTTAATGTGACCCAATTTAAAATCTTAAATAATATTTATATAATTAAGAAATAACTATGCTAATATCTTTATTGCTTATATTTTATTTATTTTTAAAATAAAATAATACTCCCTCCGTTTCAGGAAAAGAGTTACTTTCTTTTTAAATTTTTGTTCCAACAAAAAGAGTTACTTTCATTTTTCAACATAACAAACTTTCAAAACTACCCTTTTTATTTTAAGAAATGTTATTATTCTCATTATAAAGATATATGTAGTATTAAACTTTTTGTTAGGGTAAATCTGGAAATAAACTATAAAAGTTATTCTCTTTCATCTTGCCTTAACAATTGTGCAAATAGGAAAAGTAATTCTTTTCCTGAAATGGAGGGAGTATTTTTAATTTTAGTAATAATAATGCATTTAGTAGAGGTAATTTTGGATATTCTCTCCTTAATAGTTTGACTTAGTCAAAACGAACATTCATTTTAAAACGAAGGGAGTAACTAAGCTGAATCTGATTCAATGTATTTGTTTTTTAAGTCAAATCTGAATCAAAAATATACAAATCAATGGTAAGTCTTATGAATCAGGAACAAAGTTCATCTGAGTCAGATAGCGAGTCAAATATAGCTCAAACTAAAAAACAAATGACTTTACATCTAATTCATACCTAGTTAGGCCGAATCTGATCCAGACGTCGAATCACCAAAAAACAAACATGAATGCAAATGTCTAGGCTTCTAGCTGTGTGTGCCAATCGAACGATTCAAATCGGATCATTGGCCCCACCATTAAAAAAAAGAAGACATGTCATCATGCGAATCACCTGGTTAACCATCAAAAAGATTATCCAACCCTGGGAAAGGAATCTCAGTCTCACTCACTTCGATTTCCCCAGGTAGACACAATGTGGAGGAGATACTTGAGTAGTACTAGTAATAATGGAGTCTTAGGGAAGAAATGGGATGCAGTAATCATAGGTGGAGGTCACAATGGTCTTACTGCAGCTGCTTATTTAGCTCGATCAGGTCTTTCTGTTGCTGTTCTCGAGCGACGTCATCTCATTGGTGGTGCTGCTGTAACTGAAGAACTCATTCCTGGTTTCAAATTCTCTCGTTGTAGTTACCTCCAAAGCCTACTCCGCCCTTCTATCATCAGGTTTCTAAACTGTCACGCTATTAATTTATTATGGTTGAGCTTACCATAAATGTTTATAAATTTTCATTATTTATATTTTATTTGTTTTGATTAATAATCATTACCAAAAAAAAAAGGGAATTGGAGCTGGGAAGACATGGATTGAAGATGTTAAAGAGGAATCCATCATCGTTTACGCCTTGTGCTGATGGACGTTATCTTCTTCTAGGACCTGATTCTGAATTGAATCGCTATGAAATCTCCAAGTTCTCCAAAAAAGATGCCGAAGCTTACCCAAGGTTTTGCATTACCAATGTTGCTTTCGTATTTACCGTCTTTAATGATGCTTACTTATGTTTTTTACTGTGTATGATGTGTGTTGATTAAATGTAGATATGAGAATCAATTGTTGAAATTTTGTAATTTCATGGATTTACTTTTGGATTCACCAACTCCTGAATCTTTACATGGTGATCATTCATCTTTTGCCGAACGAATGAAAGATAAGTTGCAAAAATCAGCATTTTGGTCTCGTTGTTTGCGAGAAACTATGTCCATGGGACAAAAGGACATGGTGTAAGTGACCTATAACTGTTGTTGGGTTTTATTTCTCCTTTATACTCTTAATAAGAAATCTGATTATTTTTTGGATTCCGGCTTGTCTTTAAAAATTCAGGGATTTTATGGATCTTTTACTATCTCCATCTTCAAAGGTTTTGAATAACTGGTTTGAGGTTGTTACATTTTCTGAATTGGATATATTATTATAGTTTTGTTGAATAGCTTATGGAGTGTCATATTTTCTCGTAGTGTATTCAGTATGCGTTTATGCGAAAGTTGAGAATGCATGAATCCACTATTTGCAGGGAGATGTGCTGAAGGCAACACTTGCAACAGATGCTGTAATCGGGAGTATGGTAAATTTTTGAGCTGATTTTCAGGTTTCAAAACTTTTTATCTACAAACATATTTCACCTAGCTACCAATCAAAAAACATTTTCCACGGAACTCTTTCTCGACCCTGACAATTAGAATGAGAATTTGAGAACATTCAGTTCATTCACCCAACGACAATTTACTTCTTTTAAGTTGAAATAATAAACCAATAGAAACCTTTAAAAGATTGTGTTATTGTTGATGATTGTTTATTTGATTCCTTCCTTTTGCTTTACAAGGCAAGTGTGCACACACCAGGTAGTGGCTATGTTTTGCTTCATCATGTGATGGGGGAAACTGATGGACATCGTGGTGTTTGGTCGTATGTATCTCCTTCACAGTTTTTTTTCATACAGCATATAGCCCTTGTGATACTTTTGCTTTTACAAATAATGAGCTCCAAAGAGATTCTTTAATTTCTATAGGTATGTTGAAGGTGGGATGGGCTCAGTATCCTCAGCAATAAGTAATGCTGCTAAAGAAGCTGGTGGTCATATTATAACAAATGCAGAGGTGTAGTAGTCCTTTAAAATCTCCTATCTCGAATATTGTTGTGAAATTATCAAACTATTTTCTGAAATCTGATATCTGTCTCTAGGTTGCTCAATTAATGATAAGTGAGGATTCAGAAGCTGTTAACGGGGTTAGTCATTCTTTCTTGTGGTCTCTAGAAAATTTCTTGAAGTAAATAAAATTCACATCATGATAGGAAGTTGGCTGTAATATCTCTAGGTACTGCTGAAGGACGGAACGTTGGTGCATTCTTCTACTGTTTTGTCGAATGCAACTCCATACCATACATTCACGGTAAATAGTTGAGCGGTGATGATTTTGCTCTGCGATATAGTCCGTTGATAAAAGAACCACCAAAAATCACCTGAGGTCTTAAATTATATGACTAACTACTTGAATTGTTTTATGTCTGACCAATGATCACCTTTCTGACTTCTTTTGCAGGAGTTAGTGCCTCAAAATGTGCTTCCCGAAGATTTTCAACTTGCAATTAGGAACTTAGACTACAGTTCTGTAAGTATTCTTGGTTTATCGGGAATGAAAGTCACAGCTCACGAAGAATAAAAATTGGGGATTATTGTAGTCGCTGTGGTTTATATATGGCAGGGAACGACGAAAATTAATTTAGCTGTAGATAGATTACCACAATTCAAATGTTGCAAGCCTTGTGGTAGCGAGGCAGGTCCTGAGCATATTGGCACCATTCATATTGGTGCTGAAAGGTACGCTATATACGCTATATATGCCGTATCTGGCTCAATGATTGTTAAACTCTGAAGCTTGAAACAAATGGGTTAGTATGAAATTTCTTTCTTTCTTTTTGGGATTTTACCTTTCTCATTTCCATTTTGCTACTTTCAAGTATGGAGGAGATTGATGCTGCTTGTAGAGATGCTTTGAATGGCTTACCATCACGAAGACCTGTAATCGAGATGACAATTCCTTCTTCATTGGACAAGACTATTTCTCCGCCTGGTAATTAGATGTTTGTCTTCAACTAACAAAACTCTAGTATGCTGTTTTTCTCAAGGGTATCTATATATACCACACAGATTTTATACTACAGTCAAAACTGGATCATGTTAAACGAAAGGGGTTTCTTTACATATTGAACATTTTTCTAGTTTGCTTGTTGTAGGTAAGCATGTGATTAACCTATTTGTGCAATATACACCCTACAGTCCCTCGGAAGGTAGTTGGGGAGATCCTAAATACAGAGTAAGTCATACATTGTATCTTAGCATGTCAGCCCTACATTTTAACTACTTGGTCCGAGAATAAGTAAATCCGCATATATGTAACAAATGTTTTTCCTTTTTTCCTATTAGGAATTGTTTGCAAATAGATGTTTTTCACTTATCGATGAATATGCGCCGGGATTCAGCTCATCGATCATTGGATATGACATGTTGACACCACCAGACCTTGAAAGGGAGTTCGGTCTTACAGGTATTGAATTCATTCCGTAATCACACTTGGTTTTCATTACCTTTTTACTTTTCATCTATTTGAATAACGTTTACAGGAGGGAATATCTTTCATGGTGGGATGGGATTGGATTCGCTCTTCCTAATGCGACCTGTCAAAGGATGGTACGTTTCTTGCACCTCAACTAATCATACACTGTGCCATAGTCAAATTTTTGTATTGGATTTCTGCGAATTCTCAATGTCATGAAAACAAAAAATACATGGATGTTACACAGGTCAGATTATAGGACACCAGTGCAAGGGCTTTATTTGTGTGGAAGTGGAGCACACCCGGGTGGTGGTGTGATGGGGGCATCCGGTCGTAATGCAGCTCATGTGGTGCTTCATGATATTAAAAGCAATTCTTGAACTGCTTGATGCTACACCTGTATCCAGCTTATACTGAACCCAATGTTGTTTTATCATCAGAAAAGCGCTTGAAGTCGGTCACTGTCTCTAGCTTCTCAGCCAAATCAACCTTTTGTTTTAGAATTTCTGTAACTTAACTTTGTAATAGTATAGGATATGTGGAAACTCAACCTTTGTAAAAGCAACGTCAACAACCCAGAATGCCGCAGCTGATTCTGTACTTTTTAGTTTTGAATTCGTATATATGAATTAATGCAATGTGGATCCTCAATCCCTCAACGAAGACGAGCAAAATAAAGAAAAATCACAAATTCACCACAACATGAATGAGAACCAACCACCACCAAGCCATTCCAGGCCTCGACGGTAGTTATTAGGTCTAGGAAAAAGAAATCAACGGCTGAAAATAACAAACAAAGGAGCGAAGGCGGCTGATTCCTCTTCCTCTCTCACTAAACCTCTGCCCTAAAACTTCTGTTCCGAAGAAGAGACTAACATCCGCAGCACAACAGCAGAGAAATGGATATCCAATACCAAACAAAACAAGAAGATTTAGATTCAGACCTAGAAATAAACCCTCTCAATGTCTTCTTACAAGATGATAGTGATGCTCAAGACCAAGCTCAAGATCAAAGGAGGTTATTAATTACAGAAGAACAAAACCTAGAAGGAGGAGGAGGAGGAGCAACTGGATATATACAACAGCAGCATTATCTTGACTCTATTAAGACCTCAGTAATGATAAGACAACTTCCTTCTCAAGGTCTCTCTTTTCAGCTTTGGCCAGCAGCCACTACTCTTGTCAATCTACTTGATCACCACCAATCCAGTAATAATATCAAGACCCCACTTTCTGCAATCCTTGATGAATTTCGTCTTTGTCGGCAGCCACTCCGTATTCTTGAGCTTGGCTCAGGTACTGGTCTGGCTGGCATTTCGGCAGCAGCTATTCTAAGCTCTTCTGCATTATAACTGACCTCCCTCATGTCCTTCCGAACCTCCAATTCAATGCGGCTGCCAATTCGACTATGCTCGTCTCCCGCGGTGGTACTGTTAATGTTGCTGCTCTAAGGTGGGACGTGAATTCGATATCATATTGGGTTCGGATGTAGTTTACTATGATTACCTCTACGACCCTCTTTTGCAAACTCTACGGTTCTTTTTAGGAGATGGAGAAGAAAAGGACAGTAGTAATGCTGCTCCTGTGTTTCTGATGGCTCATCTGAAGAGGTGGAAGAAGGATTCTGTCTTCTTTAGAAAAGCAAGAAAAATGTTCAATGTTGAGGTGATTCACACCGATATTCCTAACCCAGGGTGTCGAATTGGTGTTTATTGTTTCTCAGGGAAGAAGAGGCAGGGTGGTGGTCAGAAGCATAGCAACCCCGGGGAAATGAATTTGTCATGTACCTAATTTATCAGTTTTCTTAGTAAGGGTAGTTTAGCAAGAGTTTGGGAAGTAATTGCTTTAGGGTAACTTTCCTCGAGTTTCACATTAGGTGACTGATGTAATAATAGCTGTAGGATACAGTTAATTCAGGTGAAAGCTTTTAACTCCAAGGATTGTAAGAACTCAGCAGTTAATGAAAAAAACCTATTTTTCTCTTTGGAAGATTTCAGGCTCTGTTCGCAGAGAGAAGGTAGCTTGCTACCATTAATTCAACTCAATCTTGTACAAATACAGTACAATTGGTATCAGATTCACTTCTGGGACCTGTCTCAATGACGTTAGGTGAGAAACCAATCATTAAAGATGTTCACGGAATTGCTCAGGCCAACTCCGATGAAATCTCTGCTCTTAAGAAACGATTCGATGATGAATCGGCTGCTCGTCCTGCTGCTGAAGCTCGTACGACTGCAAATTTTGCTCTTCTTTTCAAAGCAATGGGTATTACTCCACCATGTGAGACTGAAGCTTCTGATCCGACTATAGATTCCAGTTTAGTTTCTGGCTCTAAGCACGATTCCAACGAGGGGATGAATGGGTTCCGTGATATTGTTAAAAATAATTCTCTGGTAAGTTTTCTCGTACCCCCAAAGTTGATTTTCCGAAATTTGACGGCACCAATCCAAGGGGTTGGGTTCAAAAGTGTGAAAGGTATTTTTTGTTTCATAATTTTGCTGATTCAGACCGCGTTGATATGGCAGCCATTCATCTTGACTCTAAAGTTGATCCATGGTTTTTAAATTATCAGCAGGGTAAACATAGTATGTCTTGGGATACATTTGTTCATGATTTGTGTGTTAGATTTGAGGATGTAGCTAATGATAATTATGTTGGTAGCTTTAACAAGTTATCTCAAGCTACTACTGTGGAAGAGCATTATGATAGATTTGAGCACTTTAAAGCTTTTATGGTGGCTAATAATCCCACTCTGCCTGAGTTTTTATACACTCAGTTTTATTAGTGGCTTGAAGGATGAAATTCGTACTACTGTGCAAATGTTTAAACCGGAAGATACTTCTAGAGCTTTCTACTTAGCCAGAATGCAACATGCCTCACTTGTTACTTCTGTGAAGCAAGTAAGACATCCTTCTCGACCTTTCTATCCATCTCCTATTTCTGTCCCTCACACTTCCTCCACAGTCAAAACCATTTTTTTCTTCTTCTTCTTCTACTTTCAATAAACCTTCTACTTCTTCTACCCCTCCTATTATCACCCATCCCACTACACCCACTAAATCAGACCCACCACTTCCACCTAAAAAGAAACTCACTCTTCAACAAATGAAAGCTCGCGGGGACAAAGGTCTATGTTATAATTGCGATGAGTTTTACATACCAGGCCATATGTGCAAGTCTCAGCAACTTTTTATGCTCATTGCTACTAATGAGGATGTAAGTGACCAGAGTGATTTTTCAACAGATAAAGTTTCGACAGACTCTCCTTCTAGTAGTGACACTACTATGGAAATATCACTACATGCCCTGACTGGAAACCATGCACACGACACTATCCGTATTTCTGGCCATATCGAAAATACCCCATCATGGTTTTGATAGACATGGGAAGTACTCATAGTTTTATCGACTCTTAACATTACAGATAAACTTGGTCTTCATGTGTCTCCAACAGGTCACATGCTTGTTACTGTTGCAAATGGAGACAACACTATAAGCAAAGACATGTGTGAGAACCTTCATTGGGAAATGCAAGGATTTCATTTCTCTGTTGACCTACGAGCTCTTCCACTTGGCGGCTGCGACATGGTACTTGGTGCTGATTGGTTGCGCCAACTAGGTGATGTACTTTTTAACTTTGCTCAGCTCAGAATTTCATTTGTGCATCAAGGATGTCAGATAACATTACAGGGAAGCTCTTCTAAACCTTCTCTCAGTCTTATTAGTGGAACTACTTTTAAGAAATTCATTAAGAGTAAAGCCCCTACATTGCTTGGTCAATTTTTTTTCTGTTACTGCCACTCCAGTACTACCATTTCCAAGTGAAATTTCTACATTATTAGAGTCATTTGCAGATGTCTTTGCTGAACCAACCAAACTGCCACCTTCCAGAACTTTGGATCATAGAATTCCACTCAAACCTAATTCAACACCTACATCGCAAAGACCTTATAAATGCCCATATGTTCATAAATCTACAGTTGAGAAGTTAGTGCAAGACATGCTTTCTGCAGGATTAATCCAACACAGTCATAGCCCCTTTGCTTCTCCGATACTATTAGTCAAGAAAAAGGATGCTACGTGGAGATTTTGTGTTGATTATCGTAAGCTCAATGACATGACTATAAAAGATAAGTTTCTTATCCCTCTAATTGATGAATTGCTAGATGAGTTGCATGGTTCAAACATTTTTTCCAAGATTGACTTACGTTCTGGATATCATCAAATTCTAGTAAATACCCCAGATATTCCGAAAACTGCTTTTCGGACTCGTAATGCCATTTGGCCTTACTAATGAACCTGCAACATTCCAGGTGCTTATGAATGAAGTCTTTCAACCATTTCCGTCGAAAGTTTGTTCTGGTGTTTTTTGACGATATTCTTGTCTATAGCTCATCTGTTGCAGATCATCTGAAACATCTTCACTTGGTTTTGTCTTTACTATGCCAGCATTCCTTGTTTGCTAAGCTGTCTAAATGCATATTTGCCTAACCTCAGCTTGAATACTTGGGCCACTTGATCACTGGTAATGGTGTAGCTGCAGATCCTGACAAGGTTGCTGCTATGGTGAGTTGGCCTCAACCAAAGACATTGAAGCAACTTAGAGGTTGTTTGGGCCTTACAGGTTACTATAGGAAGTTCATCCAAGGGTATGGCACCATTTGTAAGCCTCTAACAGATATGTTGAAGAAGGACTCCTTCTTTTGGACTGATGATGCAACTGCAGCTTTCTCTACAATCAAATCTGCTATGACATCAGCACCAGTTTTAGCCTTACCTGATTTTAACAAGACCATCACATTGGAAACTGATGCATGTTCAAGGGGTGTAGCAGATGTACTTATGCAGGAGGGTAGACCGATTTCCTTCTTCAGTAAACCTTTAGGACCAAAAGCCTTGGCCTTGTCCACATATGAAAGGGAGTTTTTGGCTATTGTAATGGCTGTTCAGAAATGGAAATACTATTTGGGTAGTAACCAGTTTGTTATCAACACAGACCACCAAAACTTGAAGTACTTAATGTAACAGAAACTCTCCACTTCGCTACAACAAAAATGGCTGATAAAGTTAATGGGTTTTGATTATGTGATCAGATATAAGAAAGGTTCAGACAATAAGGTTACTGATGCCTTGTCCATGTTACCAACTGCTTCTTGTTCTGCCTTATCCTTATCTCAACCTCAATTGGAAGAAGACATCATCTCCAGCTATGAGTCAGATGCAGTGGCTCAACAACTCATTGCTCAGCTTCTGGTGCATCCAACTCTGCATCATTATACTTACCAGCAAGGTGTTTTAAGGTTTAAAGGGAGACTCTATATTGGCTCAGGTAATGACATTAGATCTTCTATTTTGCATTCCTTACACTCTTCTGCTGTGGGTGGCCATTCTGGCATTGTGGGTACTTATAATAGAGCTAAGGCTCATTTCTTTTGGCCACATATGAAGCATGACATAGTTCAGTTTGTCTCCACTTGTGATATGTGCCAATGTAACAAAGGTGACCACTCATTTCCTGGGGGCCTTCTACAGCCTCTCCCCATCCCTGACACAACATGGAAAGACATATCATTAGATTTCATAGAGGGGTTACCTATGTCCTGTAGAAAGAATGTTATCTTAGTGGTTGTTGATAGACTTACAAAGTATAGTCACTTCATTCCTCTTAGTCACCCATTCACTGCCATCACAGTTGCTAAGGAATTTCTCTCCAATATATTCAAATTGCATGGGTTGCCCAACTCTATTGTCGGTGACAGAGATAAGATCTTTATAAGTCAGTTTTGGCAGGCTTTATTCAAATCTTTGGGTACTACATTGAAACTAAGTACAGCTTACCATCCTCAGACAGATGGTCAAACTGAGAGAACAAATGCATGTATTGAGCAATATTTGAGATGCATGACAAGTTCACAGCCTAAGCAATGGGTGCATTGGTTAGCTTTGGCAGAATATTGGTTCAATACTAACTATCACACAAGTCTTAAAATGTCTGCATTTCAAGCCTTGTATGGCTACCAACCTCCTCACTTGGTGTTTCCCATTCTTGCTCCTACTTCTGTTGCCACAGTAGAAGATTACTTACAAGAAAGGGATACTATGTTTTAGCTGCTCAAGAATGATCTCTCTACAGCTCAGAGTCGGATGAAATTTTTTGCTGACCAAAAAAGGTCAGATAGAGTGTTTGAAGTGGGTGACATGGTGTTTCTGAAGCTACAACCTTATCGGCGGACTTCAGTTGCTATTAGGAAGAACTTCAAACTTTCTTCCAAGTATTTTGGCCCTTTTGAAGTACTCCAACGCATTGGTGCTGCTGCTTATAAGTTGAAACTGCCAGTGGGATCCAGGATTCACCCTGTTTTTCATGTGTCACAACTGAAAAAAAAGGTTGGTCTGAATGCAGCAACTCTGCCTCAACTTCCCTTGGTTGATCACAATGGACACTGTGTGGTAGAACCATTGGATGTGCTAAATCACAGACTTACTC
This sequence comes from Papaver californicum, assembly GCA_023531435.1. Classification (NCBI taxonomy): domain Eukaryota; kingdom Viridiplantae; phylum Streptophyta; class Magnoliopsida; order Ranunculales; family Papaveraceae; genus Papaver; species Papaver californicum. Next base: position 1,858,563 of record JAJJMC010019771.1, read on the forward strand.
TCCGTGCTGGCTCTTCAGTCCCTCAAGTCCTGGTTCATTGATCTAACTCAGCTCCAGAAGGCGCGACATGGGAGGACACTGCACATATCAAGGCTCAATTCCCAGACTTCATCCTTGAGGACAAGGATCCTTAAATGGGAGAGGCAATGTCATGTGCTTAGTTGTTTAGTTTTCTTAGTAAGGGTAGTTTAGTAAGAGTTTGGGAAGTAATTGCTTCAGGGTAACTGTCCTCGAGTCTCACATTAGGTGACTGATGTAATAATAGCTGTAGAATACAGTTAATTCAGGTGAAAGCTTTTAACTCCAAGGATTGTAAGAACTCAGCAGTTAATGAAAAAAACCTACTTTCCTCTTTGGAAGATTTCAGGCTCTGTTCACTGAGAGAAGTTAGCTTGCTACCATTAATTCAACTCAATCTTGTACAGATACAGTACAGAATTCTTTTCAATGATATCTTTATGAATCTAGAACAAATTTCTGAAGTTGTTTAGTTTCAATCTCTTGTAAAATGATGAGCCAAACCATCTTGTATTGGATGCAATTCAGGTGATTATTCCTTGTTCTCACCTGTAAAACAAACGCATATTCATTCAGTTGCATATTCAATCGGTTAGTAAATCAAAGAAGACGTGAACATGAAATTCAATTTTAACAGGTATCAGAATTCGTCTCATCTAGAGCCATGTCCACAGCAATTCAAACCAACCCATAGACCTAATTCTTCATCGAAACCCATCAATTACTCACCTCACCTCAACAATATCAAATCTCTATCAAGAATTGCAGCAGTACTATTCAATTTCTCTTCTAACTTACTTTCCTTTTAAATTTGGGAGGACCTTCTGTTGGTTTTCGAGGGTTTTAGGTCTTTCTCCACTTCACCATTCTTAATTTCCAGTTGAAGGCGATTCGATTTCATCACTCCACAAGTCATCACTCCACAAGTCATCTAGTACTATTCAATTTCTCCATCATCATCAAAACCCTAAATCAACCTCCATGGATTTAACACTATCCTTAATCCTTATATTTTGAGTTTGGAGCATTATAAAAAAGGGTTCCTCTTTTTCAAAAAGGGGTACTGTCATTATGATTATAAGAGAAGAAATTCAAAATCATAAGGAGTTTGTAGCATATGTGGGTTCCGAGAAAGGATTCCACCATTAAAAGCTCAAAACGGAATCATTGGAGTTTCTAATGATATTTTTGAAAACCCTAAAAATGGAAATTGGAGAACATTGTTTGGGGGAAACAATGAAGAAAGTTTTGACTTTTCTACCTGTAAGTTGTTCTACCACAAACCTCAAGAGAGTGAAGGTATGTCGAAATCTGTAATATCTTCTTCTGATTTAGTTGATGAAATTAAGGTTTGCAATAGATTTTTAGTAGGATATTTTGTGGGGAGTAGATTATCCTTCAAACAAGTCAAGGAAACGATGGAAAATGCTTGGAAGCTTAAAGGAAAATTTCGTTTGTCTCTTCATGAAGATACAATGTTCATTTTTGAATTTGAAGAAGATAGAAGTGCTTCCATGGAATTTGGATCCATTACTATTTCAAACAGATTGTTCTTAATTCGTCCTTGGCAGCTTTTCATTGAACAAGACATTTTGGAAATGACGACTGTACCTGTATGGATGAATTTGAGGAATGTTCCAACCCACCTATGGAATGCTAAAGGTTTAAGTATGATTGCTAGTGTAATGGGAGTTCCATTGTTTTCTGATAAGTACACTTTAGCTAGAACAAAGATGAATTATGCTAGAGTTTGTGTTGAAATGGATGCTAACAATGAATTTCCTGATTTTATTCCTGTTGTGTTTGATGGCAAGGAGTTTTAAGGTTACTATTGAATATACTTGGAAGCCTCCAAGATGCAAGAACTGTTCTACTTTTGGACATTCAAATGCTAAATGCCCTAAGACAAGTAAAATGGTATGGAACCAAAAGCGAAGAAGATGGTTGAGAAAAGTACAGAGATAATGGAAGGAAATCTTAACCTTGCGAAACATGCATCTGCTGTTGAAGGGTCTGGAATTGTTGAGAACACTATCCAGGAATTGGTTCCACATAGTATGATTGAAAATGCAAGTGCTCAAGGAAATGAATTAATAGAGGTTGCCATTAATGACTCTAATACAAGGGATAAGGTAGCATCAAGCGAGTTGACAACTTACACTAAAAAGAAAAAGAATTCTAGACGGAAAGAGAATGCTTGTGTGCAGGTACCAACTTGTATACGTAATCCTTATAATGGCCCAGATTCTGAGGAAAGTCAAGAAGCCAAAGAGGATGATTTGAGAGAAGAAGAGGTTCTTGGTGAGTGGATTTCTTTTAAAAGAAAGAAAGGCGCAGGAAAAAAGAAAAAATGAAAGCAATCACAGAATCCTGAGATCCCCCCTGGTTTTGAATCAACAAGTTTCATGATTTAGAAGAAGAAGAAGAAGAAGGGGAAATAGTCACATCCATGTTGGTTTCGAAAGATTCAAAAGTAAGCAACGCAAAGCCGTCATCGTCCAAGCAAATTGCGGGAATTGATATGAAATTGACCCTTCCATGCATAAAAAAGAAAAAGCCTCCTAAATCTAAAGTTCCTATTAAAGTCTCGGCTGATAAACTCGTCGAGCTTGGTGCTCTATGGGGCTTAGAATTTCCATCTATAAAGAATAAGCGTGAAGAAATGTTAAGTGATCTCGAGAAAAACCATGAGAAGTTAATTATAGAAGATGTTGACGAGTCAACTAACTGACAGTAGGCTTTTGTTCCTCATTGCGGTCTGTAAGTTGCCTTCGATTTGGTAGGTTTCATAAGTTGTGTTGTTGATACTTAGAAACCTCTTCTTTTTAGTTTTTGAATTTGTTTTTTCTTTATTTCTGTTGGCTTTTTACCTCTTATTGATTATCTCCGCCCGCACACGGCGGCTTGTGTGCCTTTTATTTTATTCTCTTTGATTGATCAAAAAAAAAAAAGAATTTATCTCATCTCACGGGCAACTGGGGTGCTCATAGTTTCCATAGTATCAAATGCCTCTTCGCAGAAGATCCAAATATTTCTTTGCCCCTGCAAGGCTGCATTACAAGAGAGAGACCCAGATAGACTTTTTTCCAAATTGGGCTAGTCCTACTCCAACACTTGTTTATATAAGCACATCATCCAATTTTATCTAAATTGCTACGAGCTCATTGTTGCTATTTCTCCTAGGTGTTCTTTTTTGGTTTTGACACGAGGGGTTAAGGAGACCCCAACCGCACAACAGAAGCATATACCAACAATCGAGAAACCAAGCTAGAGTGCTAGACCCTTTAAGCACACAGTTTCAGACTTATCAGCAGCAAGAATCTCCCTTAATTCAGGGAAGACCTCTCAAAAACAAGATTCACAAAAACCTCTCTAGGATGAATGCCAGCTAAACAATCAGCAGCCTGATTACCTATAGCAGTGACTAATCTTCACAGAAGTGAACTTGGATAGCAAAGTCTTGATCCTTCATTTAAATAACACTCCGAGGAGGTTTTGGATCAGAGCTATGAAGTAACAAACACAGTCAAAGAATCTGTGCACAGATGGATGAATTGAGCTTCTATCTGGATGGCAAGCTTCAGACTTAATTCCACTTCCTGTAACCACCATAAGCTGCAATCGAAGGATCTCCCACCATAAGCTTGGATGACAACCACCATAAGCTGCAATCGAAGGATCTCCCAAAGAATCTATAATAACAGCTCCAAACCCAGCAGACGCATCCTCTTTAAGACCATCAGTATTGATCATAACATCATATACCCTAGGAGTAAGCGAAGACTAAGAGCACTGAATAGGGGACTTTAGCGCAAACTCACAATCAAGTCTCCACCTTCCAATAAAATCTCTGTTAGCTGCATTATGACCAGCCTTTAGATTCTTGTAACTCAGTTTCCAAACCTCCTTAGCAATTAAACAGCTAACAGTTTCCATGGAAGAGTATTTAGAAGCAAACACTCTAGAATTCCTCTCCCTCCCAATGTAGTATAGGAAGCTATTAAGAATCAATCTTTCAAAAAGAGAGACCAGCGCACCAGGCTATTACCTTTTAGATTCTCCACACACCAGGCCACCCCCTCATTCCAGCAGCTACAAACTTCTCTGCAATAACCCATCTTAAGAATAAGACCTCTCCAAATCTGAGAAGCAAACTCACACGACTCACACCCATGAAACAATTTTCCGAGTTACCCCTACCAAATTTTCAAGATGGCACAATAACAGAACAAAAATGGCAACAATCCCAATTCTATTAACAATGTTTAACCATATCTTTTTGAGATATAATACAGATTAAACTAAAAACATCTACTGAAAATTAAAAGCAAACAGTCAAGTGATTAATCAACAATTTTTTCTTCGGATGTAATTACTAAACTTGCATTAGTGATTAATTCAACACGATTAAACTTTGATTGATTCTTCTTAGGGTGATGAATCCAGACATCAAAACACAATTTACTTACAATTCCAATATATCAAATTCATGAGGCATGAAGTCTTCACTGGGTCGGTAGTATTTGTCAGGAGAGTATAAGCTTAAGTTGGTGACTTGGCTGGCATAAAGGCAGGCAAACCTCTCCACCTAACATATAAAAAAATGAAAACCATATAAGAGATTAAAAGAACTAAACAACTTGTAAGATGTAAATGATTTGACTACAGTATCATGCCAGATACTGGTGTTGTCAAGATGTGGAATAGGCGCAGTGGGACGTACTCAACACATATATTAGATCCACATGTTAAATCCATCCAAGCAAATGATGCATCAAAATAATTTGTGGGATTTTATCTACGTTGCAAAATAAACAGAAGAGGATAATGACCTGATGAGCAAAGCGAGAATTCTGGTAACCAGTCTTCATGAGTTGCCCCCACACCTTGTGAAACTGAAAGCATATAACGAGTAGAAAAAATAAGAACATGTGCAAGCAATTGATTAAAACATGGTTGCACCCTGGTGTCAGATTTTAATCAAGCCATCGTCCACGTGGGGACAACACTCAAATGCCAGTAGTGTATAAAACAGATGCCTACTTTGTGGTGGCATTCTCTCTGTGCCTCTTGATGAAGGAGACGGACTTTCTCTCTTTGGATCTAAACATCAGAAAATTGTAGATACAAAGTTAATGACGTCGCATAATTCAGTTAGTTGCTTACTTGCTTGGCTGGTATCTGTAGAAGCCACAAAAAGATGAAAGAAAAACAAAGTGAATTTTGTCTAATGGTAGCAAGTGAAAAGGCTGACCTCCAATTCACTAAGTTGAGACAGTAACTTTTCCTTGTTTTCATCATCAGCAGCTTCATACCTTAGCCACAAAATGTCAAAGCTTATCAACATACAGAAATAAAGAACATATGTTGCACTATAACTTCTCACTCCACTTACTTCAGAGACCACTTTAAGTGATGTATATTGTCCTCGACCAGAGCACGTTCTTCTCTCAAACGCCGTAATTGCTGCATTGATCAAGTCATTTAAGTTGAAAAAGAGAAAACATAGTTTACTTTAGATTGGATTGAGGGCTGTTCAAAAGTTCTGACTCAGAAAGCTTAAGAATTTAAACTGGAAAAATATTGCACCTTACGAATGTCCCTCGATTTCCAAAGGAGTTCTACCTCCCTCTCAAGCTCTGGAACAACAAGCATTGTTCTCCAACCTATTGCAAAGACAAATAACAAAATCACTATCATCCCAAGGCAATGCTGATAAAATAGAAATCAGGATATGGATGAATTAGTAACCAGGAAAAAAATAAGTACCTAGGACTTTTTTGCTACGCAAAATATCTCCATAGATGTGATCTCCAACGTAAAGAACCTACTTAAGATCAACAACATATAAGGATCTATAGGGTTGCATTGTCGAGGGTTATAAGAAAAATAATAGACCACTATGTGATTTACAGAATCATATTAGTGAATCAAATAAAACATAATGTTAAAATTTGTTTATGACACTGTTCACCAATTTTCGGACACAATATGAGTAAGAGGAAGCACCTGTGCACTTGATTCAATCGCTAGTAGCTTATGCAGGTGACCAACACTTCCTCCCTGAAAAGCATATTACAGATCATTAAGTCAGTCATTTAAGCAAATTGTTTAGACCAAAGAAGAATGGCTTAAGCATGACTGTGCTTGACAGCATAGAGCAAGATTTTCTTTGGTTAATCCCAAGAATCGTACTTTTAAGTACCTGGAAAACTCTACAACCATTTTTCAATCCCGCTAATGATATTGCTGGAGAAGTGTTTCCTACCTTTTAACAAAAGGACAGTTGCATAAGTTGGAGGAAACAACAATAAGAACAAATAGAAAAAAAAAAATTTTTTTTTTTGCTTGAAAACCATAGCATTCTTAAAAAACCTGAGCCATCGGAGTGCCATTGTCTGTATTTCGTAGCATCCCAGAGTGAGGTTCAACTTCAAATAGGTTTGTGCGGTTCTCTTCATGGAAAAAGCCTGGCTTAGCACTGTACAAACCAATAGGATGAAGATAAGCCAAAGCACATCCTACATACCGAAAACGAATGTAAGAATACGAGTCAAAGAAAAGAAATGGACCTGCCCGTAATGACGATGTCAAAGTTCTCAAGCCACTCAAAATTGCATGGAGAACTACCACCTATAGTACGGTGCCCACAAAGGAAATTCATCACCACATTTGTGTAGTCCCATAAACTGCATTACAGTTTTAGGAAAATAAAGGAAACAAACACGAAAGGTATACTTCTTTGTATCAGCAGCTTTAAGTAAAAAAGGACCAACATAGTGATGGAAAACAGACTACCTATTTGTCAGCAAGAAGGTTGAACGACCAGAATCTCTGAGCATTTTGATCATTGGTACTATTGAGGTATCGTCATTGATATACCTAATATATAAACAAGAATAAAATGGGAAATTAGATGCATATATTATTGTTCAGAAACACTAAGACATAAAACATGCTTATCAGAACGTACTTTCAGAGGAACCCTAGTTGTAGATGGTTCAAATGAAGATCAAGAAAAATTGAAGATAAAAAAAGGAGCTAACTATGCATTGCAATGATGTTAATTTTTCAGACAATTTCAACATTTATCAGAACTGTTGGAGTAGTTTATCCTATTCCACGAGATGGTAATGGACTCTGTCTAAAGCAATAATTCTACTCTAATACGAAATAAAATTTCTTGTTCAGTCCATACTTTCCAGGATCTTGTGCAACCATCTGTTTCAAGGTTCCATCACGATGGCACAAATCAACTGCAGCTCGAACATCTTTATACATTCTGGCGTAGCTGCAAGCAAGTACAAACACACATTGATAGATTGTAAAAGCCACAAAATGGAAAACTTACAAGAGTAAAAAGAGACACGAGCTATTAGACACCATTGTGGCCCCTCCGTGCAATACAGTAAATAATAAGGCCAGAACAAAATGAGTGAATCCATACTCTGACATTATCTGAATTTTTCCAGGGTTGTTGTCCATGAAATCAACAAGTTGAGCGAATAAGTAGGCTTCTGCCAGTGAGAAAAGAGTATCAATAAGAGCATATTCAGGCTCATCAAATGAATCTCGGATCAAAGTGTTTCCATATGTTGACATTTTTTCTTCTTTCGACATCTCCCTAGAGCCATGATATGCTACTTTGACATATTTGTGGCGGTCCATCTGTATAAGAAACAATTTCCACATGCATAAGTTACAAACATTGCAAGAGCAAAATCAAACAGCACCAGGATAAGAAGAACCTTCAAGATATTTCCTCTCTTCTTATTGAGAACCAAGCCCCTGATCATGTACTCCCAGTCAAATGACCACTCTAGTAACTGCATAAAGATAAAGTTACTTAAGTTAAGCAACCTGCAAAGCATTAGCTACTATGTAGTAAGTTGAAGTGACCATCACACTAAACCTTGGTAGGGTATCCTAAATCATAAACCAGCTTACTGACTGTCCCATCATAAGCAAGAGACTCAAAAGTTTGAGGTATGTACTGTGCTAATGTATAATCCATATCAAAACCCACAGCTACAATGTTCTTCATATCAAAAACCAGTTACAGAATATCTGATTCCGTAGTTCAATTTTACTCCTTCATCCTTCAGATGACCAAATACATCGCCCTCCATCATTTTCATCAATCAAACTTGCCCCGTCCATTGTATGTTTCGTGTACAGCTGCTTCGCTCCTGATAATGAAAAACAAAATTCCCAATCAATCAAACGAAAAATCAATTTCACAAACAATCAATTAATGAAACGAAGTAATTGGCACTAACCTCCTCGGAGCTGTTGATTTTCTTTCTTAGGGTTTCGAATGGTTGATTATTATTAGTATCACTAGAAGCTCTACAATGGAACCTAACAACACGAGAAGTAGAAAGGAATTGAAGATTTAGGAAAGAGATATAAATGGAAACTGATGATGACGATGAAGAAGAGGGTTTCCTTAGAATTCGCATCTTGAGATTAAATAAACAAAATTCTGATATGATTGTGATTTTTAAAATTCTGCTAATAATGGAATCAGATACATATCATTTACAACTTGTGTTAGTACTAGTAGTGTTGTTGTGGGAGGAAGAAACATATCTACTTACTTCATTTTGGAATCCCATGAGTGAGGAAACATATCCGGAAAGTTGGATTCCTTTTCATTCATCATCAAATTGATAGAATTGGAATTTTTTATCTTGAGGGGGGAGTTTTTTTAGGTTAAAAGAGATTAACGCCACGTTATTTTGGCGGGTATATAGTTTGTTTACAGAATCTCAATCTACTGGACAAGTGGTTGTTTGGAATGTGAGCCGTGTTTAGCTTGATTAGAGAGGGTTAGCGCAGTACAGTAGAACGTTTTTTTTTTTACAGGCTTTGAGTTATAAGCCCAGAGATGTCACTATCCAAGTACCTTAAACCCAACAAAATAATTTTGACACAAAAACTCCATTGCAAACCAACTGTCCAAGTTACCCTTGCTCATAATTCAGCCCAAAAATATCATTTCCATCACGCCCGCACGCCCACCTTCTTTTGTGAACACCGAAAATTGAAGAACCCATTAACGCCCAAAAATCAGACTGTCTTCTTCATCATAGTCTTCATCTTCATCTTCATCATCAATAGATTCATCATCATAGTCTTCATCTTCATCATCAAGAACTTCATCATCATCATCTGCACCATCTACAACTAGAAAATCAGAAACAAACCAATTTAGAAATATTGACGAAATTTTTGTTCATCATCATCAGTAACATTTTCAACCTAAAATCAAAACAAAATCATAGATCAAAATCAAAATCAAAAATGGTTTCATCATCTGTTAGGTTTAACTATGAAATCATCATCAGTAGCTTCATCTTCATCATCATCGTCTTCATCTTCATCATCCTAGGTTTCATCTGTTTCGAAATCAATCTTTCATACTTAGGTTGAAAGATAGAAAGCTTCAATTCCATTTGTTTTCACCCTTATTTATTTATGATTCAATTATGTTCAATTTTGGTTTCATCTTTTTTTTTTTCGTTCAATAAAATTACAGATGAAAAAAAAACGATGAAACCTTTTGGGGTTTCATAGTTTTTTTTTCATCTGTTTTTCTAAATAAAAACATCATAGATTACTATGAAACCTTTTGGGGTTCCACCAAAACATACATTTTCTAAAAAACACCAACAGTATTGGCAACAAACATACACAAAATAGGATGAAACCTTATAGGGTTCCATTAAAACATCCATTTTCTAAATAACATCAACATTTGTTGGTTACAAACATACACAGAATAGGATGAAACCTTTTGGGGTTCCACCAAAACATTCATTTTCTAAAAAACATCAACATTTGTTGGTTACAAACATACACAGAATAGGATGAAACCTTTTGGGGTTCCATCAAAACATGCATTTTCTAAAAAACACCAACAATGTTGGCAACAAACATACATAGATTATTATGAAACCTTTTAGGGTTCCATCAAAACATGCATTTTCTAAAAAACACCAACAGTGTTGCAACAAACATACACAACATATAAAAATGTCTCAATAGAAAAAGGTTTCATCCATTTCAATTACATTTTTCTGAAGAAAAAATGTCTC
>JAJJMC010019771.1:1868690-1898885 GCA_023531435.1 Papaver californicum
TTTCAATTACATTTTTCTGAAGAAAAAATGTCTCAGCATATAAAAAAACAATGAAAACCGAATAAGGTTTCATCCATTTCAATTATATTTTCTGAAGAAAAAATGTCTCAGCATATAAAAAAACAATGAAACCGAATAAGGTTTCCTCTATTTCAATTACATTTTTCTGAAGAAAAAATGTCTTAGCATATAAAAAAACAATGAAACCGAATAAGGTTTCATCCATTTCAATTACATTTTCTGAAGAAAAAATGTCTCAGCATATAAAAAACAATGAAACCGAATAAGGTTTCATCCATTTCAATTACATTTTTTTGTTTCAAAAATGTCTCAACATATAAAAAACAATGAAACCGAAAAAGGTTTCATACATATCAATTACATTTTGTGAAGAAAAAATGTCTCAGCATATAAAAAAACAATGAAACCGAATAAGGTTTCATCCATTTCAATTACATTTTCTGAAGAAAAAATGTCTCAGCATATAAAAAACAATGAAACTGAATAAGGTTTCATCCATTTCAATTACATTTTTTTGTTTCAAAAATGTCTCAGCATATAAAAAAACAATGAAACCGAATAAGGTTTCATACATATCAATTACATTTTTTTGTTTCATCTGTAAAACGATGAAACCTTTTGGGGTTTCATAGTTTTTTTTTTTAATTTAAATAAAATTACAGATGAAAACAAAATGATGAAAAAACTATGAAACCCCAAAAGGTTTCATAGTTTCCTGAAATTTCACCAACAAAAAACCCAAATTTCGACAATGATGATATATCATTATATTTTGTTGATGATTTTCAGCGATGTCGATCTGGAGATGTTGTTGATGTTTATAGAGGATAGAAAGATGAAGAAGAGGTGTTGTTGGTGGTGAATTTGGACATATAGTAGTGGAAGAGAAACAATAACGACGAGGAAGCGATGGGGAAGGAGGAGGTATTGTTGGTGAAGGATACGAAGGTGTTGTTGTGGCGTAAAAGGTACCGTCGCTGCTGGTGAAGGTGGCGGAGGCAGTATCGTTGTTGTTGATGATGGTGGTGGGGAGAAGAAGAAGAATAAGAAAGGTGTTGGTGAAGGATACGAATATGTTGTTGTGGCGGAGGAGATATTGTCGCTGCTGGTGATGGTGTCACTGCTGGTGATGGTGGCGGAGGAAGTATTGTTGTTGTTGGTGATGGTGGTGGGAGATGAAGAAGAAAAAGAAAAAGAAGAAAAAAAAAATGCCTTAAAATTACAATACCTAGGTTATATATGGAAGGGCATCTCGGGTATATTGAAAATAATTAAAATCTAAATTTAATTAGTATTAAGTGAAATGGGGTTTTTGTCTCATTTTTAATGAAAATGGTTTTTCTTTATAAAAGATAATATGGGAGGGTTTTATGCATGGTAAGTTTGTTCACCTTGGTTTTTTATACCATGTTTTGTTTTTTTTAAGCATACTTTCCTGTATTAATATTCTTACCAATGCACATATACGATGGAAGTTATTAATAAGGGTTTTTCGCTGATATAACCCCATTTTATAACTCAAGTTGTAAATCTATCCCGTTTTTTTCAAATATATCAAATATAACCCCGTTTTTTTACTTTTCCATCATATTTTTTACTTTTCCATTAACTGGCTGTTAACTGCCACATGTCACACTTTTTCTTTCTGAGAAAAATACCCATTTACCCTTATAAACTTTACCCATCTCAACTCAACTTAACTCACAATGTGACTTATCAGAAAACTGAATCACAAAAGTTAAAGTTCTACAATCCCAACTTAAAGTAAATAACTTCATTGGAATCAAAAACAGACTTGGGTAAGTTCTGAATCACAAAAGTTAAAAGTTCTACAATCCCTTATTTATGTACAAGATGAAACTAAAAACCCACTAGTCTTGCTGGAAACAAGCCCTGAAGAAGCTTGCTCCTCTGCCTCCAACATCTTTGGATCCTTTAACTTTCCCACCTCTACCTCTTCCTTTTCATGTAGTTATACTTGATTCTCTCTGTGAATAGTTGGTGGCACTAAAAGTTGCTCCATCTACACAGTTCTTGGCCTCTTAGTTTTGGGATTAGACCCAACTGCAGCATAACCACATGTTGTCTTGTTATGACTAGTTAGTTTACATTTACTACAAGTTCTCACTTTTGTCGCAGAGTGTGACTCATCATAAGATCTCTTCCTTTTCTTTGATGGCCTGTCTGGTTTTCTCATCAATATTGGAGGCTTGATAAGAGGAATTGGCATCTTCACAAAAAGAAGACAACTAAATACTGATTATTCATGACAAGACATAAAAAGAAAACAACAAAGGGCGAAGCAGCAGAAAAAGGAGAAGAATGCAGGTTCAAGATTATAGACAAATACAGGCCTCTACTAACTAAAACAGACCTCTACTAACTAAAACATGCCTCTACTAACTAAAACAGACCTCTACTAACTAAGACAGGCCTCTACTAACAGGCAAAACATGCCTCTACTAACTAAAACAGGCCTCTACTGTTGCTACTTTGTATACCTGGTCTAGACTGAAACCTATACTATTATTTCCTTCTATGAATATGGCCCCATGTTCGAAACTGATTGTGACAGCTCAATACTCTCAAAGCCATAGTTTATCAATACTTTTGCAATAGAAATCATGGCTAAACCTAAAATGGATTAATGTCATAGGCCAGTGGGTAGCAATAAGAAGTCAATCAAATCTTATAACCTGCAGTGACCTTCTCTTTATATCCTATGTGAAGAAATATGTATGTATGATCCTAATTTTATCCTAATGTTATATGAAACATTTGAAGAAGAACTAGGTCTGATAAACTCGCAAAAATGAAATCATTTGAATTATAAATCAGATTATGTTAGGGTTTACAGAGAATCTATAACTACATAATCCATTCAAGCAGAACACATAGAGAATCTATAAAACAACAGTAAAGAAAAAAACAAAAGTTGGGGTTTAATTACCTTTCATACACGTCCATTAGTACTTCCATCAGTAAAGAAGATAGCTTGAAAACCTTTAGAATCAGAGAGAGAGAGACATCTGTTGGTGTAATGAGCTGCAACAAACAGATCTACAAAAACAATGATAAACCCATTAGAAATCATAAACAGAATCATATTTACTTTGAGAACCCATGAACCCTAGAAACTATTGAAACAATTTTCAATATTTTTTTTATCAAAACCGATTTTCACCCATCAATCACAGAGACAACACACAAATCTAATAAATCTAGAGAAAAAAAATCAAAAAAATCAACACGCAAATCTGATTATTACCTTCTCTGTCTGAAGATTTTGAGTCTTAGGTAGAGAATCAGATTATGAGAAGATGATTTTGATTCTTAGGTGTTGCTTATGAAAGAAAACCAGAAGAAAGTAAGAATCAGAAGAAAGTGAGAAGAGGGAGGCGAAAGAGAAAAGGGAGGCGAAAGTGAGAGTTTCCTCTCAAAGCAGCGCCGAAAGAGAAGGAAAGAAAGAAATGAGAGAAACTTGTTTAAAGCTAGGGTTACAAATGAGAGTTAATCTCGACCCTTTATCTATATTACTTTAAATCACGACCGTTCGACATATTAGGGTTAGAAAATGTTAGAAAGGGCAAAGAAGGAAATTACAATGTCGCCACGTCAACATATAAAGTAGGTAACGGTACAATGGATGGAAAGTTAGTATGGGGACTGCTTTTGCAATTTAAAAAAAACGGGGGTATATATACTAATCGGTCTTAAATATGAGGTTATATGAGAGTAATCCCCTATTAATAATTTATAGAAAAATAAGATTTTTCATGTTCAATGTATGTTGTTAAATGCTATTAATGTATTGTTAGATATCAATAGATAACGTACATATATGTTTATATTTTGTATACACAAATACATGTATGTGTCTAGATACATGTAGAGCTATATAAAATAATCGGTGTTTTTCTTTTCATTTTCTGCCGCTGTAAATAATCGGTGTTTTAATAGGTGTAAGGGTATAAATCCTATTCAATACGTAGCGTAAGATTAGAACCGAAGTGATTTAATATCTATAAAATCGTCTACATCTTAACTAGTTATCATAGCTTAGTTTATAAGTTAAAGATTTTTATGTAATTTTATTTTCTACTCTCTCTACTACATAGAGAAAATGTATTAGGTTTTAGGAGGGACTTCTTCTTCTTCTTCTCACTATTCTACATTCATAGAAAACTTCTCCTCTACAATAGAGACTTATGCAATTTCATAATATTCATAGTAAAACCATCTGTGGACGTAGACCTCATTAACAGTCGAACCACGTAAATTTGTGTGTCTACTTTACTTTCTTGCATATAATCTTTTATTTGGGTGTAGATGTGGGTTTTCCTGCAACTGTATTTTGGCCCTAGAAACAGGGAGCGAAGATTTCGAAGTAGTTCAATGAAAATAGTGAGGTATCCTTAGGGACGCACAAAAAATCGATAAACCGGATAAACCGGACCGAACCGTGCCGCTAATAGGCCGAACCGAAAATCTAATGGTAATCAACGGTCTTAAATTAAATAAAACTGGTTGACCACGGTTCGGTTTTGGTTCACTCCTAAAATCAAACCGAAACCATCAGTATAAACCGATTATTAAGGATCGTAGGATGATAGGATCTGAGTAATACAGGTCGTCGATTTCATTTACACCTAACTTAACCTAATGTCTTCCTCCTCCTCCCTCATTTTATTTCCAATCTTCTTCGTGTTTTTCTCTGTGCAGAGGCAGAGCCGCAGAGGAGCACACCATCACGAATCATGATCATCATCATCATTTTCTTCTTCTTCTTTCCTATAAGTTCTGAGTTCTAACTTCTAAGAACAACCACCACACCAATGGAACCCTAGAAGCTAGAGTGGAAAAAATCACTAAGTTTTGTTAACTCAATAGGTATGGCGTAACATATATATCCCTATCGTTCTTTGATTATGATATTATGTGTTAGAATGTTATAAATGTGAAAATTAGGGTTTTATAAAATTAAAAATAATTGGGGATATTTGAAAATTAGGGCTAGTTAATTTACTTTAGTTACTAATATAAACTGAGTAAAGGTTATTTTTGATTTTTTTTGTATAAAAGAGAGAAAATGAGCAAGGAAAGCTAACCATGAACTTTCTATGACATTTTTGCTTTGATAATGAATCATACTTGTATTTATATTTTTGTTTAATGTTTATGGAAAAATTATTAAGGACTAGCGTTAATATGCTTCTGATGTTGTTTCATCTTCACTATAACATATACTGGCGATGTCTGAGTTACTTACATTTGGTGAAACTAGTTCATTATCTGACTGATTTTTT
Organism: Papaver californicum; assembly: GCA_023531435.1. NCBI lineage: Eukaryota > Viridiplantae > Streptophyta > Magnoliopsida > Ranunculales > Papaveraceae > Papaver > Papaver californicum. Next base: position 1,874,018 of record JAJJMC010019771.1, read on the forward strand.
TGTCTTTATACTAAGAATGCAATTGAATCAGCTATTGGATGGATTAGAGTTTGGGAATCAAACCCCAAAACCAAGAAACTAGAAATTTAATGATCTTTTTTTACTTCTTAATTCTTTGACTTGAATATTTCATTATCATATTTCTCATACCAATGTAAAATTTGGATAAAGATTCCAAGAACTCAGTTTTATGGATCATGTTAATATCCATGTTTGAACTGATCATGTTAATATCCACGTTTGACTTAGTTAATGCCAACTTTATCGTATTGCAGACTTGCAGTTTATAGTCTATTTGATTTCTGATCATGCACGAATCTAATTCAACACCTTCAGTAAGATTCTCTACTTGCTTAGATATACACAAAATTTAATTTGGAGCTGTTGATTTGAGTTAGTGTAAATATGTATTTCAAATCCATACATAAATTATAGGCATCTGTTTCTTCTAATGCAATGCAGCCATCTCCACCTAATAAACGCTCAGCTACAGAGGGTGTAATTCAGAGTGCAGTTTGAGATACAAGTGCAGTTGGAGATGCAACTGAAATTGACACAGAACCACTTCGTAAGAAACGTAAAACCACTTATGAAGTATGGAATCACTTTGATATGGAACCCAAACCTTCTATACATGCTATATGTCGTCACTGTAAATCAAGACTTGAAGCTGGCCCTTCGAAGAATGGGACATCTAGTTTGAATTCCCATAAGAAGCGGTGTAAGAAGTATACTGGTAAGGATAAAGGACATCAATCACTTGATTTTTCAACCTTCTAGGCTAGGTGAGGAAGGAAAATTGGTTGTTGTAACTTTTAGTCAAAAGGCATGTAGAAAAGCAGTGGTTATATTTGTTATTATAGATGAACAACCATTTAGAATTGCTCAAGGAGAAGGGTTCAAGGAACTGTGCAGGGTACTTGAATCCAGATTTAAAGTCCCATCTCGTATGACTATTGCACGAGATGTATTAGATTTGTATGGTTCTGAAAAGTATAAGTCAAAGAAGTACTTCGAGGCAAACAAAGTGAGAGTTTGTCTCACCACTGACACATGAACTTCCACTTGTCAAAATATATTGATAAAGATTGGAAGTTGCACAAGTTGGTAATTAACTTATTTCGAATCTTAGACCATTCAGGTGAGGTTATTGGTAAGATGTTAGATGCATGTTTGTTAGGTTGAGACCTTCATGGCATTTTTACTATTACTCTTGACAATATTATTGCTAATGATGTAGTTTTTGATTATCTAAGGGAGGATGTTCATGTTAATGCTAATGATGTAGTTGTTGATTATCTAAAGAAGCGAGTGTTCAATACGAATGTTGTGTTAAACTCTAAGTTTTTTCAAGTTAGATGTGTTGCTCACGTGCTTTCTCTTATTGTGAAGGATGGTATGAAAGTGTATTATTTGGAAATTAAGAGAATTAGGGCAGTGGTCAAGTATGTTTTGAGATCTCCTGCGAGATTGCTTAAGTTTATGGATTGTGCTGCTCTTGAAAAGATTAATTACAAAAAAGGTTTAGTTTTGGATGTTGACAGTAGGTGGAATTCAATATACTTGATGTTATATGCAGCTGAAAGTTATGAAAAATCTTTTGATAGGCTAGTGCGGGATGATAAACCTTTCAAGAAAAAGTTTTGTTTCAACGAAAGTACCATTCCTCCAATTTTTTATGCTTCTACTACTGCCGTTGTTGATGCTGCTAATATTGATGAAACTTATACTTATGATGCTGATGAGGATTTTTCAACTACTCAAAAGAAAGGCAAGAAGAAGGCCCCTCCTCCTCCTCTTGTACATGCTCCATATATAGAAGATTGGGCATATGCAAGGGCCTTTGTGAAATTCGTAAAGGTATTTTATGATTCTACTGTCAAGTTTTCCTACTTTACACGTGTTACTTCACATGAATTCTTGTTTAACGTAAGTGTCATTCATCTAAAAATGAACACATGGATAGATAGTCGAGACCCATATCTCTCTAGCATGGGCCTCAGAATGCGAGACAAGTATAATAAGTATTGGGGGGAAATATGAAAAAATAAACTCTCTCATGTTCATTGTTGTTTTGCTTGATCCACGAGAAAAAGAGAAGGATTTGAATTTTCTTCTTGATAAGTTATGTATCACGGGTGCGTCATTGCGTCATACATTATCAACTTATGTGAGAACTGATTTTGAGGATCTTTTCGAAGAGTACAAGTCTCTTTATTCAAATGATGAAAATGCATCAAGTGTTACAAGTATTGGTGATAACGTTGCCCAATCCTCCGGAGTTACCGATGACGAAGATTCTGCCTTGGCTAGTCTTCTAGCAGAGAGAGCAAGAGAAGATGAGGAGGAAGGTGTTGTTGAGGGTAAGACAGAGCTGGTTGATTATCTAGTAGAGAAACGTGAACCAAGAACACCTCAATTCGATATATTAAGTTGGTGGAAGACCAATTCCACTAGGTATACCATATTTTCACACATGGCAAGGGATGTACTAGCCATACCATCTCTTCCGTTGTATCTGAATCTGCCTTTAGTACGGGAAGACGCCTTATTGATCCATTCTGGAGTTTATTACTGCCTGAAACAGTTGAGGCGTTGATTTGCACGCAAAGCTGGTTACGGACGCCGGTTGATCTTGATCATTCTACCTTAGGAACAAATGATTCCGAAGATGTCGACTCAGGTATTACATTATTTATATTTTTTTTTAATCGTTTTTTATCGTGTTTACACTTATCGTCGGCATGTTAATTATCTATACTGTTTTGAAATGCACTAGTATATTAATACGACACTAGTCTATATGCTTTGATTTTTTTTTAATTATCTGTGATAACTCTGTGAGCTCTGCAACTTCGAAACAATCCTTCAATCCAAAGGTCACCTTTGGTACTGAAACATCGTCCATATTTGTCCTCCTAACAAGGTTCAATTAGTAGCATTTCCAGCTTTGTTGACAGCCACCAAAAGTTATAACCTTTTTCCTTGCTTCCTGCGTAACATCATAGCTCCACCTTGTATTGCTAAAATTTTCTTTGCACAAACATGAATATTTATATGATCTTGTGGTACATTTAGTTTGATGTCCTTCAACTGCGCTAACTGAATTTAAAACCCCGATATTCAGTTGAGGTAATTGTGGCATCTCAACCGAATGGCAGGAATGGAGGATTCCTTTTCCTTTTCCTTGAAAATAATAAATAGAGTTGTATGTGAGAGAGTAAGAGTAATGATTTTATTTCTTTCTCCAATTGTAATCTGTAAATACAAGCAAAGCTTTTTTTTATTTCCTTTTCTAAGCAAAATTTAAAGGGTCTTATTCTTAACATACATGTCACTGAAAACCCCTTCTTTATGCTTTTGTTTGTGTTTTTATGTGTCAAATTAGTTGTTCTTTTTTTCATTACAAGTTGTTTTCATTGCTTGAAAATGAATTCAAATTGAATTTCTAAAAACCAAACCACTACTTGTCCCAATTATCTTCTCTTCTTATTATTATTCCTAACTCTCTCCCCAAGGATGGATTGAAAGTGGAATTTTTATAAGCAATTAAAATTATTATATTTTTTGGGTTCTGGAGATATAAATGTTAGAATTTAATGATCTAACTATTATCTATTTGTTTGTTCATATTAATAGTGTGAATCCTTAAATGAAGAATAACTTAAATTCTTCTAATCATTGTGTGAATTCTCCATCTGTTTTGTCATCTTAATGCATATGGTAGATCTGAAAATTTTAAAGTCCTTATGGGAATAAACAATAAATGAAATTTCTCATAGCTTCATTACTGGTGACACTGATACACCTTCACTAAGTAACAGTGAATTGATTTCATAAGATGCCATATCCTCGTAGCTCTATTTATGGACTTGGTTGATGATCTATCTAATCCAGGTCTGTTTATGGACTTGACCCTTTTAGACTTTTTAGGTTCTCTTGCTAAGTCCACATTCATCCATATTGACATAGATGAAGATTGATCCCAATGCGGCAGGTAAATAATTTTCTGAACCTTTCACTTGTCATCAATTATTGTCGATCTTTTTTTTATTACATCGTACTGTATACATGGCATTTGCGAATTACTTTTGGGAAGAGTTAGGTCCACCAAATGAATTGATGCAAGAGTTGATCACTCTTTGTAATAGGAAGAAAACAACATAGCCAATAATTATCTGCCATGTTGGTTTGAGGTATATATTGGTGTCACCTTTGACTTAAGGAGTTGTTTTTGCAGGGAATTTGTATGCAAATGCAAACCTAGTGAGAGGAACTGAAAATATCCATGATAAGGTAAGCTGGTTATAGGGAAAGAAAGATACAAAGGGAGAAACCAATGCGCAGTTAGTCAGTTACAAGTTTATTTATTTTGCAGTTACTGTCTAGTTTGTATATGATAGAACTGTCACAAGTACTCTAGTTTGTATTAATATATGGTAGAACATTTAATGTGGTTGAAATTATAAGAACAAACAGTTTGTGTGGTTCATTATTGTCATTTAGTTGAGACTGATATCTTTATGTAGAAAACTATATTGTCAAATTTGTAAAACCGGCAGAAATGATATAAATTTTATAACATTGTCGGCTTACCAAAATCGGTCGGTTTAAAACCGAAACCGAATCGACATAAAAATACACCGAACCGAATTTGCTGATGGTAATCACCGGTTCTGAAATCAGGCAAACCGAAATCTTTGATTTCGGTTCTGACTGGTTAAAAGACTAAGCAGAACCGTACCATATTCAGCCCTAAATATCCTAGCTGAGTTGGCAAAACGCGAGGGGTAAATATGGAACTTTGGCCAAAGAAAGCAAGTTTCAGACCATATATGGACCACAGAAGCCGGAGATGAATAAGAAGAAGGATTAGAGGTCGTTGTTCGCAGAAATCATAGAAGGAAGAAAGAAAAGAGAAACTTTCACCAAAGCACAAATCTAAAACAGGATAAATCTTCTTCTCTTATCTCTTATCTTGTTCTTTAGCGCTTAGATCTGAAAATTTTAAGTAAGAAATGTGCAAAAAGTTTTTCACAGAGACGAAGGCTTGTTCCTCGAAAAAATTTATTTCCTTCTGAAAATCTGATGGAAAATGAATTCCGAAGTACAGATTTACAATCAACCAATTTGGTTTTACAACCCCATCTATATTATCATTAATTTTTCAGATCTGATGATTTTGAAAAAGTTCTTCATGAAAACTTATCCTTTTCTGCCAAAAAGATCTAATTTTCTTCTAAAAATTTGTTTCGAAATCAAGTTCGAATATGAATTTGCAGTTGAAAAACTTTGTTCTACAAACCCATCTAACTAATTTTGAAAACATTAACTATCAAAATTTCAATTTGATCTAGGATTTTTTTGATTAAACCTCGCAGAACTTGACATAGCAGAAAATATAATTGGATTTTGATTTTCTTTGATCATTTGTTGTTGCAGCGAAAATCAATAAGTTAGCCATTATCCGCAGTAGCGAAGGAATGAAATCTCACTTCGGTGCTCAATCGATCTCTTGATGCGAAGCTCCGCAAAGCATTAGCTGATGGGAACTGATTACAAATCGCCATGGCTGAAACTCCGAGAAGAAACTGCTATGATTTTCTGCGAAAAGTTTCTGCGAAGTCCTTTAATTCTCTGACTCTCTGCGAAGTATTCTGGATGCGGCAAATCATCTCAGGCCATCAGATAGGTCTGAAGCAAATCATCTCAGCAAGTCTTATTCACCAGCGAGACAAGCTTGCATGACATAGCGTACTAACTTCATGCGAAGACCAGATTCAAAACAAGCAAACTGGATACTTTCCCAACATGAACTAATAAGGCCCCAGCAGCGACTGCGAAGTTTTGAAGTTGAAGGATGAACTTCGCTGGAAACACACAATTTAGGATGAACTTCGCTGTAACAAATCAAACCATTTTTGGTTTTCTAAATTATTCTAATATGACTAAATTACCTCGCCCAAGGGTTATTCAAGCCATATCCAACAGTTGAACTCAGTGAAATAAGGACCAGCTCCCTCATTCAACAATGATTAGACTACTTGGACTCTCAAGACGTCAAACATCCTAACAAATTTCCTGCGAAGTTCTCGCTAATGAAGCAGCATACGAACTAATTAACTCCGAAGAAGTAGGGTTAACTATCACACCAACCACCCGAATTGCTTCAGCGAAGGCAAGACAGGACGTGGGACACAGCAAATCAAATTCTCGCAAAAAAAGTTACTTCCGAAGTTCAAATTTATGACTCAGCAACTTGCGAAGAACTTACTAGCTTCAGGCAAAGATCAAACCCACAATCGCTTGCGAGGTGCAGCTCCGAACAAAACAAGACAACAACTCGCTGAGATCATACTCCTGACCAAGACAGTTTCTTGCGAAATTTAAGCTCAAAACAAATGTGAAGTTTAAGCTCAAGACAATTTTATTGCGAAGTTCAAGAACCAACCTATTCCTTTCGAAGTTTAAACTCGAAACAAAACAAACTCTTGCGAAGTCCTTGCTTGTGGAATGCCAGAAGTAAATTCCTGCGAAGTACAATAGGTGAAGTAGAGTAACCAAGATTTTCAGCAAGCTGAAGAGGCCAATCCACGAAGGATTCAGTCAATCCGCCGAAGTCAGCTTGGATGTGGTTAATTCGCCTACGAACGTCCAACTCAAAGTTCAGTTTCGTCAAGATAGCTCGCCCAGAACATCCCTTCTCGGACAACTAGCGAGGATACATTCTCCGATCATCTCTCAGAAGCCCCCGAGCAACATAGAAAAGGGATAAGTTTATTTCAATTTCTATACTTGTTTCGTATCCCTGACATTTCAATGCTTTACTAAGCCTCTTCCCACGCATAGCAACCCTTCTCCATTGGACAAGATATATATATTGGCACATGCTACTCATCCTAACATCATTGAATACCTTAACTAGCTGAGCATGATTGAAACAGATAAATTGATGAAGTGCACGTTTGTTTCCATTATTAAATGATCGTTGATTTATATGAATAGTACAGTGAGGTGCTGCATATGTTAGTACTGTTAGAATACATTTGTTCATTCATTGATAAACTAGTGGTACGATGCATGGAATTTGATTATAAGCTTTGAGTGATAGCATATATAACATGACATCGTTAGAATTATGTGAATTAGTATACTTCGTTTGGCTAAAATACCATCCATAAATCGTGCTAGATTATAAAACCAAACTAAAACTTTATACTGAAGCTTGCCATGATATGAAGCTTAGGCTGTAAGCTTGTTTTTGATAGAACATAAACCGTATTAAAGTTTTCTTACAGGTAGCATAACATGAAATCATTGAAGTATTAGGATTATATCCTGACTGAGACATGTACTACAACGAGATATTGAAGGAGTACTTATATTTTTACAACTCCCACTCATCTGGATCATGAATCGCAGGTGCATTAGCTCTAGAATCGTGGTTAATGAATACACGATGTTGGAGTAGCAAGCTTGAGCTGTCAGTGAAGAAACGAATTCAAAGAGGCATACAACCCTATACCAGACAGTTAAGAAATAGATGGTGTTCATCGAGATATATGCAGATTGAATAGCAAAAGTAACTTACGTTCAACAACACCAGTCCATGGCGGCAGGAAGAAGAATTACAGGCTACAGAGCCCTACATAATTCCAGTTACAGCACAATGGAGCATATTCGTGACAGCAACAGTCGAATGGAATCCTCTCCATGGTCAGAAAACAATAGATGATTGACATTCACCCCAAATATCTATTGCTACAGTTCGAAGGAATGTTAGTTCGGAATTAGGTAGATGATTGGAACTGATCACCAATCTCTATTTCTATGACTCGTAAGCACTAGCCCAGCAACATGGTAGCATAACAGTAACAAGAAGTCACGAGCTTGAGCATCAAATGGAAAGAACAAGTTCGAATCAAGCTAAAGGTTGGAGCGAAGAGATGAATTGCAATACCATAACTCAAAGAAGAATAGGTTCACGACAACAACAGTTGACGGGAAGGCTTCGCAATATCCAGTTGCATTGATCTCTACTCATGATCGTATTGAGCTCTACTCGTTTGGTAGCAACGAAGAGATGGAGTGAAGAACCAAAATTAGCAGCAATGGAGGGTGCACACAGTCAAGGGACTAAGCCACAACACTAATGCTATGGAGTATGAACCAGTCATCCAAGCTACATCGACCAAAGCTTAAATTTAGAACAACTAAATCCAATTCGCTGGAGTAACGCAAACCATCATTCTATTTACATAACACAGATCTTGAAAGCAATTAGTTACAATGATTTCGAGTAAAGTCAGTTCGCTGTAGTAATAGTGAGGAAAGCGAGCTGCAGCCAAAGATTGGATGATTAACAAAGGAAGCTGAAATGGATTTCGGAGAAAGATAGCTCTTAAAAAGCCAACTCGAAGCATGCCATCTGATTGCTGAAAATCGCCGAGATGCAAATTACTTCGGAAGAAAACGCTTCGGCGAAACCCTTGGTGGAAATCATATTTTTTGTTACTATATTTATTTTATTGTGCAGAATTTATTATGGACAAGAGCTAGCATCATAGAGGTTTGAAAGAGTTCAGACAATCTATGGTGCGAAGAAAAATTGATAACTTCAGCAATGACCAACTCCCTTGCTACAACAATTGAATGGAGCCTAACCACAGTCAAAATACAGTAGGTGATTGGAATTAATCCTCAATCTCTATTGTGGCAGATCGAAAGTATCAGTTCAAGTACTGTGGTCCGTGGATGATTGGAATTAATCTCCAATCTCCAATAAAAAACCTGCATTACAGGCTAGAGCCCCATGTGATGTGATTAGAGAGCCGCATACGAGGCGAGGAAAAGAAAAACATAAGACCTACAATTCGCCCAAGAGGTAAGAGGTAAATTATAAGACCTAAGACATATTATATGGAGAGAAAGACCTCATCCGCCTAAAAGCAAGAGGCATTTAAGACCTATTATTCGCTGAATATCGTCGGGTTATGGTTCGCCGCTTTTCACCGTATCATAGCTTGGCGAAAGACATTCGACAGGAGGTATAGACTACGCAAGAGCCGCCGCGGTTAACCGGTTGAGGCATGGGTGCTCGGTACATTTGAAGCGTGTCCGTCCATTTCCATAAGGGCCAAGTCCTTGGTAGTTTATGCCTGGTCCCCAAAAAACCCCTCCTAGGGTGCGGCCTCGTACCCAAGGCCAAATAGGCAAGGAATAAGAGGTCCACGAAAACAAACTGGTTGTTGCAGAACATGATGAGAGGTGCAAGGTATTGGAACCAGAAGTTTACTTCCTTGAACGAGCAGCCAGAGGGAACATAAAGGGATGACACCCTCCTCTAAGGAAATGAAATAGCCTGCTAAGGCGAGGTTTGAGAGACTATTACTCACGAAAATATTTAGGCTCGTTTACTTCGCCGACGAAGTAAATGGTCATTAAAAATGCATCGCTTCGTATAAAGATAAAAGCATAAGACCTCACGAAGGCACAATAAAGAGTGAAAAAATAAGACCTCACTGAGGCAAAATGAAACAAATGAAATCTCACTGAAATGAAATGGTGACCTAGTTATTAAAAATGAAATGAAAGCTTGAAATTTCTAAATTCTTTTGTTGGTCATGCTATACAACGAAATCAATCCTATAAACATTTCGGAGTATGATAAAAGAACAAAAATTGCATTGTTCAGGGAACAGCAAAACTACATTTATGCTACCAAGAAGTAGCGAAATTAGGATACTACTCTATGCGAACACAAGCTAAGTTTCACTTGTTCTAACAATCCATTTTATTACATACCTCATTTACTATTATCTCCCTTCATGATTTAAATGGCAATTGCAACAGCAAATTCGTATAGTAGATAGTTTAATACGAAATAAAGTTTCACCTTCATGGAGATGTTTCTCTTAAGGTTTTGGCGGGCTTGTTTCCATGAGTAGTAGGTACCCAAGAGAATCGCAGAACTTCGGCGAAAGTATGGCTTACTTCGTAGCACCATGTGGCAGAGTCACAAGAAACACCACTGTGCAACACCAATAGTTAGTAATTATTGATTTAGGAAATGCTTTGGAACTTCTTATACTTCGTATTATGAACTGTTTTGCTTCAAGAATTCTTATTCGAGAATGAATACTTCTTATATTTCCAGACCTTGTATATTTCAGACTTCTTATTTGAGAACCATATTCCTTTAAGGGTTCTTCTTTTTATACTTCGGATTTATGATACTTACTCAAAGATTGATATTTCATATCGTATACTTCAAGGATTGATACTTCAATGTTTTAAAACTTCGCATAAGAATAGGGATAAGTATTTATACTTTTCAAGTAGATAATATTCTTCCGCTTAGTTATTACAGCAACAAATAGAAAGCTACAGTCCGCGAACATCAACAGGGTCAAAGAAACGGTCCTGCACTTCTAAAATTTCAGTACCTACCTTTACATTCCTTCGCAGGATATCAGCCGCAAAAGACTACGAAGCTCGTTGCGTTTCGCCTCGCCAATACCATTTCACTCTTGGATGCACCAAGACAAATAAGTATAGCATATCTTAAAACATCCTTTTACATAATAAATATGATTATTTATCATCAGCCTTATCTATAAGTTTCCACTAGCTCAATATAATGCAAGCAATAAGAATGACTCAATTAAAGTATGGCCTTTAGTCTCACATGTGAATGAATTGCCTTGGACGGTATGCCATAATAAATGATTTTCAAATGATTTGCAATATACTAGAGGCAGGATATCACATAGCCATGAAGAGATGCTTTTGAAATTATATTCATGAAATATTTATCATTGGAAGCATGCTAATATATAATTCTGAAAAAAGGGATGATGCTTTTACTTTTGAAAGATCTAGTTCCTTCACTTTCCAAAGTAAAAGGAGGCAATCACATACACATTGCATTTCGCATAACAATTTTCAGAATTCGCCTACACTTTCCTTCGTAGAATATTGTCTAGCAGGTACAAATACGTCGATATTGTGGGGAAGAGCAAGGACAGAATGTGTAAGTCACAAGTGGGAAATTAAGCCTCATAATAACAAAAGAAGCAACCGACAACACCGCATGAACGCAGAGTTAATAGCGCGTACGAGAAGAAAAGTGAAGCTAATGGCAAGGTTTCTAGCACCACACTCTTAAAGGCCACGGTCAGCACCGAAAATTCTGCATCCAACACCATGTTCGTAATGCCACTACAAAAGAAGAAAACAAGCACATGATGATAGTGGCCAACAGAAACTTGAGTTTCAAACTCTCATTCATCCCAGCGAGACAGATTTTCAGAAGGCAACAGTGTCAGCGCCATTAAATTTGTCGTCACAATAGTGCTACACAACATCTGATCTACTCAACTCTCTCAAGAGCACTTCCAGCACCATCAACAAGCTCAGAGACTGTGCGAAGAAAGGTCCTCAATATCTTGCCGGAAGTAGTCTCGCCAACAAACTCTCTCAACAAGCAAAGTTCATAAAACGAATGCTTACTTCGACCCCAAACCACAGTACAAGCCCAGCATATCGAGTCAGTTCGCCTTCAGTCTAATCTCAACAAAGCTCGCCAACAAAAACAACATTACCTCGGAAGAAAAGTAGCCTGAAATTGAAACTGTGGAGAACTAGTCATTTCGGTTTTTCTACGAACATTTAGTACGCATTTCTGCTAGTAGATTCAATCATGAGTCGTTGATATTTCTAACAATTCAAAACTCTCCTTCCTTGCAATGAACATCCAATCCCGGGATAACCCATTCAATTCATTCATCAAATAAGCTCAAATACGCCCATTATCAACTACAGACAACCTCTTCTCTTCTTTCTATTTCACAACAAAACACAAGTCACATAAATAGCCCTATTCATCACCCTGTTCTCTCTTCAATTCAAATTCAATCTCTCAACAATCACCCACCTGAATTATTCACTTTCTAATTTCTCGGCAAGAATTACCACTTAAGTCTTAGCTACGATATAGCTGCAGCAGAAAATCTTCGGAGAGATTACTTCGCTATCTCTAAGGAAATCGATACAGTCATCCCTCAATCCTCATTCAGCGAAGAGAGAACCTTCAGAACCCTCGCTGGCAACAGTCTTGCCGTCAAACACTCTCTGCACGGACAAAGCATTGATGAAGATCATCAAACAGATACTTCGCTAATTATAATTCACAATGATCAAATATATTACCTTATTTCTATAATCAGCAGTCAAGAAGTGTATGATCTGGATAGCTGAAGCATCATTGCCTATGACAGATAGAGGTCCAGCTTGCTAAATCCCAGCGAAGTTTATTGAATGATAAATCAGTCCATCAGAGTTTCAAAGTTCCTTAACATTAGTAGCACATATCAGAATGGAGCCATGTACTTTTGCACCCGAAGGATACCAGATATCCGGAAATTTTTTGCTTCCAATGGGTCGGATTTTGGTCCATTAGATCGATTCTAACTTTCCGATACGTCATTCAAAAAATCGGGTATTCAAAAAAAATTTGGACCAACTCAATTTTTATCAAGCAAATGTTCATCGATTTATTCTAAATTGCTTTATAAGCATGCAACCATAACATTTATATTTCAAGGGTCATCGAATCCTATATATGATGCCTATCGTTTTATCGTGAAGATATGATATCTCCTGCCAGAGTAGTCGGATACCAGCCACCGTTACAGCTAACGGTCTTCCGGGTTACCTACCAGTAGGTGGGAGCCAATTAAGGCTTGACAACACACACCGTATCATACGGGTGAGGAATGGCCACTGTCAATCTCAGGGTAATCGGATACCAACCACCGTTACAACTAACAGTCTTCCGGGTAACCACCCGTAGGTAGGAGTCCCATTGGGCCTGGCAATTCACAGTACTAGGTCAAGCTCAATCGACCATGTTTTTCAAATGATATAAACTACTCGAAAGAGTTAGTAATCATTTATATATCGATGGTATGAACTGCCACTATAAGCAGTAACCATCCCTTCTCGAATGATATGAATTACCTCTAACGGTAACAATCATCTCATATCTCACTAGTTGAGCTAGATGATATGAATTACCTCTAACGGGAATAATCATCCCTATCACATGTATCAGACAGATGATATGAATTATCTAGTACAGTAATAATCATCTCTTGTCACGCGTCACAGTTACCAGATGATATGAATTACCTTGGATGGTAATAATCATCTCTCACCAGGTAGTATGAACAACCAACAGTTGGACTACAACGACCTCGAGAAGATTATAATCATCTCCAAATAGATGGTATGAACTGCCGCACAACAACCAACACTTTCAGATGGTATGAACAAGCTTGTGCTGAACCGCAGAGCGACTGCCTACATACCCTTCTCCGTAGCTTGAAAGGATCAAGCACGACTGTAGTTTATCTTCTTTCTTTAGATAGTATGAACTACTGGAACGGTAGTAACTATCCCTAACTAAATAGCATGAACTGCTTGTTATAACGAGCAACTATCTCTAACTTGTCACCCCGCTGTTTACAACCAAAGCTAATTTGTCCAGCGTTTTCCTTTATACTATAGAGTACAAGAATCTGTACGGGAAAATTAAGATAACACGAGATGTGTGTAATCAAAGAAAATTATTGTGAATATACTAAAATACTCTTATTAAGCAGTATATCATCAAAAATACCATTGTGAATTAAAACACATGTGAGATATAAGTTTGTACTAAAATTTCCCTAACAGGTGACCATTAGGCTCAAATCAAATTCTAATGACAACTGAGATAATTAAGCAAAATCTCAAATCAGAACTCCAAGGAAGGGAAACTCATCTTCTTAAAGTAAAGAAGAGCATGTCATGGATAAAATTCAGTGATTACAGGCATATATGAGTGAAATCCACACAACACTAAAATGATTCTAGAAACATAAGATTATGAGTCTCCAACAATTATCAAGAAACAACAATTGAGTTCTACGCTACGGATGTATTCTTGTTTCCGGCTCTCGTTACTTCACTTGGTGTACATACAAATACAACCAAATTGGCATTTTCATTTTATGTTACACAATAATAATGATAATTAAAGGAAATAAGACTATATACATGCGTGAAATTGGTGTGAAATATGAAATGAAGATCTAATAATACATTAATCGTACCATGGTGGACTACACGATATATTTGACTAAGCTGCAAAACATTAGTCATACCGTAAGGAAAAATGCTATATATATATATATATCAGTACTAATCTTATCAGACCCATGACTTAGTAAATGATAACTTAATCATTTTATTTATTAGCTATAAGATGGACGAATCAGAAAATCCAAATTTGAACTTCTAGTTATTACCAAGTCCGTACAATTATTAACTTCTTGCGAAACTAGTCTTTCAAGGACTAACCAAGAGAAAAGCATTGGTATGCAGTGTTGGAACATATGGGCTAGATGGCTAGTCAGTTTGACGATAATTTATCAATTTAACCTTGCATAAGAAACGATGCAAGTAGACCATACGCACTACTATGCACTAGCCATCCCAAGAATGATGTGCATTCACATACAAATCTACGGACTTTCAATTAAGAAAATAATCTAAAAATGAATGAATCAAGATGCAAAGGATTGTAGAAAGTGAGATAGATTACATACTCTTCCGTACATGAATGCGTACAAAACAGTAGTTACACAAACCAAGGATTACTAGAGAAATATGCATTCATACTCTTTGGTTCGTACAGAAGATCTACAAGCATCTGGTTAACAATGAAATTAAAATTATCATCTACCCTTTTTCACACTTTTATTTTTACTGTACATCCCATTAAGGATTCAATCCATAGCATAACATTGGTGTTGCAATATATATATAATTCAGAGTAAACGACATGACTGTTACGAACGCACTATACTAAATTATGCTTGTCAATGGAAGAGATAAATTACTCTCATCAATGAATATATTTGTTCAGGACTTTTGACGAATAATTGAAATCCCAAACAACACCAACAATAAAAACACACATGTACCCAGTAAAATTCCTGAATCTCACTGAAATCAAGTAATTAAATATTGAAACTTCTAATCTCAAAGAGGCAACTTCGAACTAGCTATCACGCTTTACATGAATGGCTAAATTGTATCCCTATAATCCAATATGAAATTAAACATACACACATACATATAGATCCGTAAACAAGTTAAATTAAAGCGTGATGATTGTGATATACATATCGAGCGATCTTCCAAATCAACACAACCAGAATCAACAAGCCATTCACCAATAGTATCAAAAGGACCTTAACTTCGTTATTGTTGTAGTATGAACATCGAAACTGTAGTGTGCCAATGCTCATAAATAAATCTAGAAATCACTAATATTCCCCCAATCCCTCTTAAACTCTTCGATTTAAACTCTTCAATTTATACATGCAAGAGAATTGATTAGAAACCCCTAGATTAAAATTATAAAACTTGGTATTAAAAACCAAGGTGAACAAACTTATGATGCATAAAACCCTCCCATATTATCTTTTATAAAGAAAAATCATTTTCATTAAAAATGAGACAAAAACCCCATTTCACTTAATACTAATTAAATTTAGACTTTAATTATTTTTAATATACCCGAATTGCCCTTCCTATATAATCTATAAGTTTTAAATGGAAACAAATCTTAAAACCAAATCTTCTCTAAAATTCGGATGAGAGAATTCACATATCTCCTCCAAATTCGGCTAGGGTTTTTGGTGTTGAAGAATTGAAGAATTGTGTTCGTTTTTTGTGTTGTTTAATGGAAGATATCTTCTTAAAATCAAATTCTGCTGTGTAAGTGAAGATTTGAGTTCTTTTTTGGTGCTGTTTAATTGAAGAACATAAATTCTAGCTTCGATTCATCTCAAACAGTTTCAAATCCATTGATTATTTGAAGAACCGAGTTCGTATTTGTTTAAGTGAAGAACAGAAACTCAGCTTCAGTTGTATTTCATCAGGTAAGTTTAATTTTCGATTATCATACTTTTGAAGAACCAAACTCAAAATTGTATTCGTTTTTGTTCAAGTGAAGATCAGGAACTGTAACTTCAAATTGTTTGTTTTATTGGTTTTGGTTTTTATTTGATTATCATACTTTTGAAGAACCAAACTCAAAATTGTATTCGTTTCTGTTCAAGTGAAGATCAGGAACTGTAACTTCAAATTGTTTGTTTTTTGAAGATTCCTACTGTATTTTCAGTTTTTTCTTTCAGTTTTGATCATATTCTCATTCGGTTCAAGCTTTTGTATTAGTTCAATCATTCCTCTGAAACTGAAATTCAACTTTCAAATGTTGTTGTTGGTGTTGTTGTTTATATTCACAAACAAGTGAAACCGTTTTTGGTTTCATACTTTTTCCTGTATATAATTGTAATCAGAGTTTGTTATGTTTTTGATGTTAATTTTCAAATGTTGTTGTTGGTGTTGTTGTTTATATTCAGTGAAACCGTTTTTGGTTTCATTCTTTTTTTGTGTATATTATTGGAATCATATTTTTGTATGTTGTTGATCATATTCTCATTCGGTTCAAGCTTTTGTATTAGTTCAATCATTCCTATGAAACTGAAATCCAACTTTCAAATGTTGTTGTTGGTGTTGTTGGTGTTATTCACAAACAAGTGAAACCGTTTTTGGTTTCATACTTTTTCCTGTATATAATTGTAATCAGAGTTTGTTATGTTTTTGATGTTAATTTTCAAATGTTGTTGTTGGTGTTGTTGTTTATATTCAGTGAAACCGTTTTTGGTTTCATTCTTTTTTTGTGTATATTATTTGAATCACATTTTTGTATTTTGTTGATGTTAATTTTCAATTTTTGTTGGTGTTGTTGTTTATATACACATACAGTGAAACTTATTTTGGTTTCATACTTTTGTCTGTAGGTTATGAAATCACATTTTTTGTTATGTTGTTGATGTTAATTTTTAATTTTTGTTGTTGTTGTTCTTTTATATACACATACAGTGAAACTTATTTTGGTTTCATACTTTTTCCTGTTGTTATGGAATCATATTTTTGCTATTTTTTGATGTTAATATTCAAATTTTGTTGTTTGTTGTTGTTTATATTCACATACAGTGAAACTTATTTCGGTTTCATACTTTTTTTTGTAGGTTATGGAATCTGTTCTCGTTGTTATATTTCACAAAGATGATACATTATCTTTTCGTATTGGTCTACAAGCATCTGTTTGTGATTTGAAGGGTAATATATGTTCAAGTTAGTGTCAATTCTCTTCTCTTTCTATTGAAATTTTCTACATAGTTTGTGATCAGCAAAAGGTTATCAATTCTGATTTTGATCTCCAATCGGTTGCTTTATTTACTTTGTTTAATAAGCTTCCATCTGTTGAGTTACATGTAAGGCATAGAGATGAGTCCTCTAGTTGTAGTTCAGAAATTTCAGCAATCATACCATATGAGCAGCCACGAAGTTTAGTTGATTATGATGTCTGTAATAAAGTTAAAGAACCGTTGAAGTCTGCGCATTGGTTTGGCCTTTTTCAGGGTGTCAATCAGGTGTTTAATGGAGGTGTTCAACAAATTCGTTCTGATTTATTGAAATATCATGCAGTATCTGGGTATTCATTTAAGATGACAAGGAATGAGAAGTTGAGGATTGATGCATGTTGTTCTAAGAAGAAAGAAGAAAGATGTGAATGTCATATATATGTTGTTTCTATTGATGGTGTTGAAGGTAGTCCTTTTATTATCAAGGAGTTAAATAAGAAGCATACTTGTTGTGGTGGAGTTGTAAACAGACCACATTTGTCGAAGAAACTTATTAGTAGCTTGATTCTTGAAGAGATTAAACAGAATCCAAAGAAGAAGACAAAGGATATTATGAATCAGTTTACAAGAGAGTACGGCTTTGACATTAGTCGTTATTATGCATATGCAGGGAAGAGGCATGCATTGAATATTACATGGGGAGAGAACGAGAAATCATTTATGTACTTGAAATGGTATACCAACAAATTGACTGAAACCAATCTTGGATCTCGTGTTGTTTTGGAAGTTGAAAATGGGACTCAAATTTTTTTTCAGAGATTGTTTATCTGTTTCGGAGCATGCATTCGTGGATTCAATTACTGTCGTCCTTTGTTATTCCTTGATGCATCCCATTTGAAGAGAAAATACCTTGGTCATATCATGGCAGCAACAGGTCTAACCGGGAATGGCGGTAATTTTCTTAAACATTCTATTTTGTTTCACATCAGCGAAACCTATTTTTTTATAGAAAAATATAATTGATAGTATGAAACCTTATTCGGTTTCATTGTTTTTTATATGCTGAGACATTTTTTCTACAGAAAAATATAGTTTAAACAGATGAAACCTTATTCGGTTTCACTGTTTTTTATATGCTGAGACATTTTTCTACAGAAAAATGTAGTTTAAACGGATGAAACCTTATTCTGTTTCATTGTTTTTTATATGATGAGACATTTTTTCTACATACATTTTTTTTTTGTTCTTTTTTTTCAGAAATCTATCCTTTTGCTTATGCTGTTGTTTCTTCGGAGAATGACGCCAACTGGAAATGGTTTTTGGAGAATTTGAAGCAAGTACTTTCTCCTATGCGCAAAAAGCTTACTTTTGTTAGTGATCGAGTTACTGGTTTGTTGAATCAAATCCCTGATGTATTCCCTGATGCTCAATACATACTTGCCGAAGTCCAGTAAGGTTTATAACAATTATGTGCTTGGGTTGTTTGAAAAATGTGCGTATGCTAATACACATATAAAATTTTCAGAGAACTGGGAGAATTTATTGCAGGTCAAAAATCAGAAGTTACAAGATTATCTAAGTAGAGCTCCGATTGATAAATGGGCAAGTTTTTATTTCCCGGGTCTTCGTTATGGTAGGTTGTGTTCGAATATTGCTGAGAGTTTCAATAGTTGGATCATTGAAGAGCGAGAGAAGCCTATAGCCATTATGGTTGATGAGATCAGAGTGAAGCTTATGAATCAAATGTGTGTACGTCGTGAGGAATGTGCAACATTATTGAAGTGGCGAGAAACTTTGTGTCCAGAGTTTGAAACTGAGTTGTACAACAACAAGATGCATGGCCGTGAATACACTATCACCAAGTCATCGCAATATGTGTTTGAAGTTCACTCTACATTAACACAAAAAGTCGATTTGGAAAGAAGAACATGTTCTTGCAACCGCTGGCACATCAACGGTTTTCCTTGTGCCCATGCTATCCGTTGTATCATGTTAAATGAAGAAGACCCGTATAAGTATGTTGAATTCTATTTTACAGTAAAGTTCTACCGTGAATCATATGCAAGACCAATCAATCCTGTTCCCAGAGTTGAAAAGCCTACGGCTGTGTCTCCAAAATCTCTTGTTTTTGGTCCTGATGCTCTACCACAACCTGGTCGTCCAAGGAAGAAGAAGAGAATTCCTAATACATGTTCAGTTCCTAATAAGAAGGTGAGAACTTGTGGTAGCTGCCATGTTTTGAGTACCCATAACCGAAGGACATGCCCTACGCGGCAGATGTGAATTTATTTTGACAACAATTCATTGACTTTTTCATTTTCATTTTTTGTTTACACTACTATATGTTTCAATCTTCATATTGTTTACAGTTAAAATTTCATTTTTTCTTCAGGTCTTTCATGTTTTTTTGTTTTTTCAGAGTTACAGGCTTTTTATAAGTTACAGGCCCGTAGCGTATGTTTTTTTATCTATAAAATGATGAAACTTTTTTCGGTTTCATAGTTTGTTTTCTTCTGGAGTAAGATGAAATTTAAAAAGACTATGAAACCTTTTTCGGTTTCATAGTGTTTTTCTTTCTGGAATAAGATGAAAACAAAAATAAATGATGAAACCTTTTTCGGTTTCATAGTTTTTTTTCTTCTGGAGTAAGATGAAATTTAAAAAGACTATGAAACCTTTTTCGGTTTCATAGTTTTTTTTCATCTGTAGTAAGATGAAAACAAAAATAAATGATGAAACCTTTTTCGGTTTCATTGTTTTTTTCACCTGTAATAAGCTGAAACAGAAAATATTGATTAACATTTCTCATAAATCATACTGTAATAATATGAAACAAATCATTCAAAAAGATTTTCATCCTTAAGAGTATTGATTGATCAAAAGAATGATTAATATTGAATAAGATTTTTTTTACGGAGAACCATTTGTACTGTATCATAAACTAATTGATTAACATTGTTGCAACCTAAGTTTCATGAACAGACAACCACCATGAGGTTTGACCATCAGTCTTCTTTTCTCTTCCACTTTAAGTTACAACTTTGTCAAGGAGTATTAGTCTTCAACTTTGTCAAGGGGTATCTTGCATGCCAACTTTGGCCTCATATTTTGCACCTTTTGTTTTATGTGCTCTTCGGATGAAAAATTTCCTTTCAAAAGGCTCTTCATGTAATAGCAAACATGAAGTCCGCAATCATTCCTGAAATTAACAAAACAATATCTTTCAATTAAAAAATAAAAAAAAGGTTTAAAATGAAGATATCACAATTTCTTTTAAAAGTACTTACACAACTTATTGACAGCAGAAAGGGGTGTTCAAAATAAATTCTTTTGTTTGACTTGATGGGTCCAGGCAGAGCTTTGATACATGTTTTCTGAATGCTGACACCATTCTTTCCTTCATGCTTTTAACACTTTTTTTGCATTCATCTTCAGTGGAGGCCATTGAGTTGTAATGAGAGAATTCTCCAGTCTCATTATCAAAGACTAACAATGTCCAGTGATATGTCTTTTCACTTAGTTTTGTTATGATTGGAACGAAGACATATTAGGGAGTGTAGTCTATTTTATTAATGAAAGCTTCAATCGCAGTGTGGCAACTTTTACTGATTAAGTGCAATGTCTGAAATTCAATAAAAAATAAAAATGAGTGCATTGTTGAAAATTAGTGAAACCTTTTTTTTTACAGAAAAATGTAATTGAAACAAATGAAACCTTATTTTGATGAAACCAAAATTGGTTTCATTGTTTTCAGAAAGACACTTGTATAAGATAAGTTAGATGAAACTTACATAGACATATGTGCTTAGGAAAACAGCCCTTTTGTACTTAGGAGTGCCATCTGATTTCTTGATGTTCTTTGCTATGTTTTTTTGCAATTTGAGCATGTAGAAATCAATCATATCTCCTTCTATGTCACATTTTCTTATCAAGGCGTTCATATTTTTTCCTGTAATGTACAGGCCCATATCGTCCTTCTCCCAAGCCATGTCACTGTTGTTATATTGTTGATAAACAAAATTAATATTTAAGAAGAATAAAAGAAACTAAAACACTTAAATTATTTAACCAAAAAACTTAATGGTATGAATGCCACTTACCTTTCATTGTGCATTTTAAAATATTTGCACACAATCTGTTTTTCATTTGAATACAGCAGTTGCATAATTTTTAAGTTGTCCACTGCTTTCAACTTGTCTTCCCTTTTCTCTTTTTATTTTTTCTCCAACTTTTTCTTTTGATCTCTGCTCACACACCGAGTCTTTTTTCTTTTCTTATTCTTAGCATCTCCAGGTGTATAATCCTGCATCTTGACAGGTGCTTGCATTGTCATTTTGTTTTCTCTCATCCTTGAGATTATGTTACTCAATTTTTTGTCCGGACTGATGTCTTCACCATTTTCTTTCTCACTGTCAGTTTCCGTCGATCCCAACTTGAAATGAGGCACATCATCTTCTAAATCAATTATATTTTTTGCCATGTTTATAACAGAGTAGTAGCACATGCCTTTGCTACTTGGCTTTGATGTAGAAGTCTTGGTTGCATACTCGTCTTCCATTTGCTGAAGAATAGTTTCATCAATTGAACCTTGGCTTTGAGTTGACACTTCAATCTGTGTCTCTGGCTTTGATGAAGAACTTTTCTTCGCTTCCAGTTCTACTCTCTCAGCAACTCTGATATCTTCTATAGTGTCTGGAGTCAATTCAGAAATTTCTTCTATTGCACTCCTCAAGTTACTTTTCGTCAAAGAAGATTCAATTTGTTCAGCCACTTTTATATCTTCATTTCTGTTCGGAGTTAACTCCGAAACTTCTTCCATTATAGTGCCCTTGGCTTGCTTCGCTTTGATTTCAGATTCTACCTTCTCAGCCACCTCCAAATCTTCAATTGTGTTCGGAGTTAACTCCGAAATCTCTCAGTCTGAACTTTATGAGCTGAAACCTTTTCAGGCTCCACTGCGTCATGTTGCTCCTGAACATCTTCATGAGCTGAAAACTTTTCAGGTTCCACTGCATCATGTTGGATCTGAGCTTCTTCATTAGCTGAAACCTTTTCAGGTTCCACTGCGTCATTCTGCTCCTGGACTTCTTCATGAGATGAAACTCTTCAGGTTCCACTGCGTCATGTTGATCATGAACTTCTTCATGAGCTGAAACCTTCATGAACTGAAACCTCTCTTCGTTGAATAGACAACCACTGCATCTACAAACCTTTTTAGGTTCCACTGCATCATGTTGGATCTGAGCTTCTTCATTAGCTGAAACCTTTTCAGGTTCCACTGCATCATTCTGCTCCTGGACTTCAACATGAGCTGAAACCTCTTCAGGTTCCACTGCATCATGTTGATCCTGAACTTCTTCATGAGATGAAACCTTTTCAGGTTCCACTGCATCATGTTGTTCTGTTTCTGCAAATATATTTATTACCTGCAATATTTATTGATTTCAGAAAACAAAGTATAGTAAATCAAATCAAATCAAATCAAAACAAAGTATAGTAAATTATCACCTCATCATTGTCAGACTTTTGTTTTCTATCTTCTTCAACCTCAACATTCACATCATCTTGTTCTACCATTGCATCCATAATTTTTATAGTATTGGTTAACAATTCCTCCATATCTTGTTCAGTGTATGAAACTGTTTCTGCTTCATCTCGCTTACGTTTCTTTCTTACGTAAGTCTTCCTCACTGGTTCTAGTTCTAACTTATCTTCAGCATCATATTTTACGAGAATTGATTGATCTTCTTCCGAAAGCCCATTGTTACCAACGCTTGTAAGCTGTTAAATCAAAATTCTTGCCCACTTATATTTTTCCTTTTATGTGGTATCTTCATTTCCAGTTTCAACACTCATTTCATTTCTTTCACCAACCAACTCTTCATTTCTTTCAGAACCAATATCTTCATTTCTTTCAACAACCATCTCATTATCCTCTTCATTTCTTTCACCACCAACATCTGCATTTTCCTCTTCATTTCCTTCACCATCTATGTACTCTTCAAACTGAATTTCCTCTTCCTCTATACGCTGGACCAAGCGTATTTCTTGTTCATTATATTCTAACATGAAGGATCCCTGACGGTAACCCACATTCATCTGTGGAATACAAGTAAAGTTATGATTAATAAGTTGGTACTAAATAAACTATGAAACCTTTTTTGGTTCCATAGTTTTGCTTTTTCATCTTGAATAAGGTGCAGACATTAAAAATTATAAACAAACAAGAACTGTTGTTGCTTTTACCTTGGAGAAAATTTCTGGTTTGTTGGAGAGATCATCCAAATTATTCACCACTTGCTTGCTTATTTCATCAAGGTTCCATCTAGCGAACCTTGCGTACCTTTCGCTCTCATCTTCTCTCAAAGTGATGTTTGTCATCTTAGCAAACCAATACTGTAAAAAATCAATACACAATTCAAAATTTAAATTAGTAATCAAACTTGGGAAAAATAAAAAACAAACATTTGATGAATCAAAAGAAACAAAAATTAACTTACTAGTGGGTAAATGACGCAACCTGATACATCATCAACTTCTTCAGCTTTAATTATAGACCCAATTAGATTTTCATGCAAAACATCAGGCCAACACACTTTATTCATCTCAAATACTTGGTACAAGTATTTTGATGTCAGATTCTGCCCACCTTTGTTTGGGACAAATATCGAAACCAAGAGATAGAGTATGAATAGCTTGACGAAGTCTTCAGCTTTGGTTTCATCTGCTGTTGTTTCCATCATAGCTCTGACAATATCAGTTTTCCTCATCTTCTTAGCTCCTTTAAAATACTCAACTTGAAACATGTTCACCTTTTTCTTCAGCTCAACATCTTGGTGTATATCCACATTCTTCATCATTTGTAGACCAAATATGACAACGAACTGTTCAGGTTTTGTCCGTAGTATCATATTCCTTGCTCTCATCAATTTGAAACAATCTGGTTTATCACCCTTTACACTTCTATAAAATGACCCTAAGATCATCTGAACTGCTCTTGTTGTTTTCTTTAATTTTTCTGCTTGAAGGGTAACATCAAAGAACGGTTTGAAGAAACGCCAGAATGGACTTGCAACAAGTGCCTTCATGTGTTTTTCTTTAGTGTGTATCAATGATTTTATTTTTGGTGCCTCTGCACACAAATGTTGTAATGAGCATCTGTATGGATCTCGAATATTTTTTTTTCCTGTTAGAGAATAAGTAAACCGTTAGCACAAACAGAACAGAATAGGATGAAACCTTTTTGGGTTCCATCAAAACATTCATTAACTAAAAAAACACCAACATTTTTAGTCACAACCATACACAGAATAGGATGAAACCTTTTTGGGTTCCATCAAAACATGCATTAAGTAAAAAAATACCAACATTGTTGGTCACAAACATACACAGAATAGGATAAAACCTTTTTGGGTTCCATCAAAACATGCATTTTCTAAAAAACACCAACATTGTTGGTCACAAACATACACAGATTAGGATGAAAATTTTTTGGGTTCCATCATAATACCAATTAAGTAAAAAACCACCAACATTGTTGGTCAAAAACATACACATATTAGGATGAAACCTTTTTGGGTTCCATCATAATACCAATTAAGTAA